>JASGAU010382228.1:0-14426 GCA_030220045.1 Australoheros facetus
ACCTCCCACCGGAGCACTACCCCGCCCTTCTATCCATATTTTCACTTACTTGAAACACTTTTAGGGCGGTCTTATCTCAATACACAAATTTACTCCCTTATATTATTACAGTAGCTCAGGTGGGACTTCAAACCCCCTTTTCGGGACACACACTCCCTGCTACTTGACCTTCACACTGGCAATGCTGTGTCAAAAGTGCACTGTGTACAAAGGTGAGCCTCTAAATATGAATGAGTGCAGTACTACTAGTGGAAAAAAACCAAGGCCCTGGGCAAAGCAGGCGTCAGTCCTTTCCACTCACCTAAAGCATGCAGTGTTCCAGTGTGCGAGTGACAATATAGGTGACAAATAATATATAATGTGACCATTAATCCAGTGTGTGTGATTAATATATGTAAAAATACATTATATAAAATATTAATAGTAAATACTGATGTCAAAATGATAAAAATACACCACACTAGCCAGTGGGTTTTCATGTTTTTACACAGTTAATACAGCAAAAACTCTAGACTACACAAAAGCAGCCTCACAAAAAAGTACAAAAAAAAAAAAGTAAAAACGAGTAAGAGCAAATACGTTTTCGACTTCTTGCACAACATAGAGGTTCTTAGATACGTTTCAGGTAAGCTCTACACAGCTGTCTCTTTTAGAAGTATTACACCTGAAAAACAAAAACAAAAAACCTACAGACAAAATCCATCTTTTAATGTACACCGTGTCATACTTACATCTGCTTACTGTGCACCGAAAACCTTAAATGAGGACTTACTGCATATGGAAATAGCAATCTTCTTTTCACAACAGTGGTCCTTTGACACATCTAGCAAAGCGATTTCTACTGCACACATTTAGTTTGACACAATCACCACTCTTTGTCACTGTAATTTAGAGTATCCTATTCAGACCCGGAACCCTTTCCATTATTGCTCTAGTCAATCATCTTAGAGTGCTGATAATTAAATATGACAAAGCTGATGGGGCGCTAAAAAATGACCCCCGCCCCCCCAAAAAACTAAAACAAAAAAAAAAGCAATCTTCCACCTTGCTGAGCAAAGGTCCGCTGTCTGCCTGTGGATCACACAAACTGAGAATAAAAATTATGACTACTTTCTAAAAGCCAGCTGGACCCTAAGGAGACTCATTTAACTGCCTATGAAGGAGCATAATTGATTACGACCTCTATATTTGATTTGTATGGATGGAGAGATGAATTACAATTCCTGTGTCTCTAATGACTGTTATGCTTCATGGGGGCAACTGCTACATCAGTGGGGAGTGTACTTGCTGTGCTATATTATACATTTTACTTCATTATGAATTATGCAGACCATTTCAATGTTAAAATGAGTTAAGTGCCAAGATTAACAGAAATTAAATTAACCAAAGAGAAAAATTATGTATCAAGTGGAGCACTAGTCATACTAGGATCTGTCTTTGAAAAGTTAAATTAAATTACATCTTTTGGTATATGAATATGAAATTCTGTATTCTGTTGTTTGCTCCTGTTGGATTTTTCTCACTGTAATAACCTGTTTGCCAAGTGGATTTTGGTTAATTTGGGTGAAAACAGAGTTTATATACACTGTATTGCCAAAGGTAGTCACTCACCCATCCAAATAATTGAATTCAGGTGTTCCAATGACTTCCATGGCCACAGGTGCATAAAATCAAGCACCTAAGCATGCAGACTGCTTCTACAAACATTTATGAAAGGTCGTTCTCAGGAGCTCAGTGAATTCCAGTGTGGTACCGTGATAGGATGCCACCTGTGCAACATGTCCAGTTGTGAAATTTCCTCACTACTAAATATTTCAGTCAGCTGTTAGTGGCATTATAACAAAGTGGAAGTGATTGGGAACAACAGAAACTCATCATAAAGTGGTAGGCCACATATAATGACAGAGTGAGGTCAGCAGATGCTGAGGCGCATAGTGTGCAGAGGTCGTTCTGAGCACTATGTCAATCACAAGTCAATCGCTACAGACCTCCAAACTTCATGTGGCCTTCACATTAGCTCAAGTGCATAGAGAACTTCATGGAATGGGTTTCCATGGCTGAGCAGCTGTATCCAGCACTTTACATCACCAACAGCAATGCAAAGCGCCAGATGCAGTGATGTAAAGCACACTGCAATTGGACTCTAAAACAGTGGAGATGTGTTCTCTGGAGTGATGAATCATGATTCTCTATCTGGAAATCCAATAGATGAGTCTGGGTTTGATGGTTGCCAGGAGAACGGTACTTGTCTGACTGCAGTTTGGTGGAGGGGGGGATTATGGTGTGGGGTTGTTTTTCAGGAGTTGGGCTCGGTCCCTTAGTTCCAGTGAAAGAAACGTTTAATGCTTCAGCATGTCAAAACATTTTGGACAATTTCATGCTCCCAACTTTATGGGAACAGTTTGAGGACGGCCCCTTCCTCTTTCAACATCACTGCACACCAGTGCACAAACCAGGACCATAAAGACATGGATGAGCGAGTTTGGTGTGGCCAACTTGACTGGCCTGCACAGAGTCTTGACCTCAACTAGACAGAACACCTTTGGGATGAATTAAAGTGAAGACTGTGAGCCAGACCTTCTCATCCAACATCAGTGTCTGACCTCACAAATGTACTTCTAGAAAAATGGTCACAAATTCCCATAAACACTCCTAAACTTTGTGGAAAGCCTTCCCAGAAGAGTTGAAGCTGTTATAGCTGCATGAGTGGACCAACACTTCAAACCCTATGGATTAAGAATGGGATGGTACTCAAGTTCGTATGAGTGTGACGGCAGACGAGCGAATACTTTTGGCAATATAGTGTGTTTCCAATTAAAAATGAAACCAATTTTTTTTTTGAATAATAAAGTGGTGTAAAGCTCTTCCAGTATAAAAATTCATATAATTTATATCCATCTGAAAAAATAGGAGGAAAATCTTAGCATAAAAGAGGAAAGTGTAACAGAATAACAATATTCAAACATATCTTTCATAAATAATAACCCTGACATTTTTCATACTTATGCTGTACATACTACACATAGTTTGGGCTCAAAATAAAAAAAATATATTACACAAAATTTTAGGTTTTCTGAATAGTCTTTTTTTTCTATGTTTGTGTCTGTCTCTTATAAAAGAAACCAATGCACCAGTTGTTTTTTAAAGCCCTCTAAAGCACTCACTCTGTTCTCAGCAATGGCAACAACTGCAACATACATTAGTATTTGGCAAGGACATTAATTCTTTCAAACATCCTTTCTTCCTTTGCAAGTTAATTTTGGTTGGATTATTCAAATAAGCTTTATTTGTTATGTTTGTAGACTTAAGCAATCAATCTGTAGTTCCCAAACAGGATACTCACAACTGTAAAAGGGGATGACCAAAAGTCAGGTGGTTCAACCGCTGGGGATCATGGATGTCATACAACATGTCACAGCAACCCATATGTGCTAAAGTCTTGAGCCACTCCTCATTTCTTACTGAGCCAGACTTTCATGTATTTTTTAAAGTGATCTTGAGCAATAGTTCTCCAGACTTTCTGCAGATCTTTTTTTGGACCCTGTATGCTTTTTCACTCATTTTCAGTCTAGTCCTGACTATTTTCAGAGGATTTTGTGGTTTGTTAAGCCACTTAATACTGACCTAATCATTCAAGCATATAAAACTCAAGGGATGAACCAGTGTTGTGTCTACACAACAAACAACTTAGCAAAGAACCAATTTTAAATTGTATCTTCAGACATTTTGTTACTAGCAGCCACAAGAACTGGACTAAAAATCAGTGGCAACAGGTTGAATCCAAATTTGAAATTTTTGGTTCAAATTGTCCTCAATATGTTACAGAGGAGGTCCATCTGTAAAACACGGTGGAGGCTCTGCCATGGTTTATGGTTGATGCATTTAAGCCAGTGTTGTTGGGAATGTTATCAAAACTAATGGAATAACTAATGCAGAAAAGCTTTTGATCCATCATGCAATGCCATCTGGAAGCATCTGATTTTTTAGCATTACAGTGATCCCAAACACACTACCAATGCAGTAAAAGCATACCTGGATAGAAAAAAAAATACACGTTTCTGTTCCTCTTGCCATAATGTAAGTGTGGCTAAAACTTCCACTTCCTTCAACAGCTCTAACAATGACTCTGACTTGAGTTAAAATTTAGTCTCAGTTGTGAAGTTTTCACCCATGCTACTTTTAGAGTTTAGCAGGTGGTACTGAGTTCCAAAAACACATATGGTGTTATAATAGTGCAAGCAACACCAGAACCCATTTTTAGCTGGCTATATAAAAGTGGCAAGACAAAGACAGATGAGACACAGCATGCAGAGCGTGACACAGTGGATATAGAACTTGTGTCTTAATAAACTCCCACCTGATGTCCCGACTTCAAAGTCCTGCCTCTTGTTAAGATTTCCCGGCTGAGCCTCGAGAAAAGTAGCTTATATCTCACGTCATGCTTTGCTCTCACTCAACTGCAAAGCCTCTCAGCAGTAACATGAAAGAATACTATCAGAGACGGCACTTCTTGTACAATAGGCCCTATGATTCAGGACAAAATTCATATCTCATGGGTTGACCATTTTGTCACAGAGTAACTTAAACAGACTCATATGAATTTTGAGTTTCCAGTCATTAGTGTATTCAGATGGATTTAACAAAAGATGTAATTAAATTGCTTTGAGTGTGTGAACTTGCTGCACTTTCTTGATATTTATATTTTCCTGGCTTTTCAAACTGGTTAAATCAAGAACATAACAACTGACTGGATTTCACTGCAGTAAAAATGGTGTAAATCTTTCTAATTGAGCTTTTACTGAAGCATTGAAACTGGGCCTCCACTTGCCTTGTCAGTCCAATAATTCAAATGCATTCATTTCAGGTCACAATTTTCCATTGAGCCACACAGGTTGAAAGTGAAATCACACAAAATAATTTTGGACATTAACTGTCTTGCAAGAACAATAACTTAAGTACTAAATGTCCTCATGGAACCACCAAGACGCCTACCTCTATTAATTAAAATTTTACTAAACAATAAAACATTCAAATTGGCATGATAAGATCCTATTCTTTGTCTTTATCATTTTTCGTACCCATTTAGACATTTAATGTTGCCCATTTCCTCTGACTAATTGCTTTGACCAGGCTTGGACCTACTCTGCTGTTATAATAGGTTTTTAAAAGAGCCTTTTTCTAAGGGATTATATGGCTGGCTGGTATAACTCTCTGTCTTCAGTGCACCCTCTTCTTAAATTCTGTTTCATTTAAGAAGGTCAGAATACCTTGGAGGGGCTGGGTGCATGGGAATAAATGCTTTTATAACAGAGTATATACTGGGGATTTTAGTTCATCCCCTGATAAGGCTAGTTTTACAAATTAGCTCTGGAAATTTTCAGCAGTGCCAAATCTCTAATTTCTTCCAATTTGTGGTATTACATAAAGATATACATGTATATGATTCACAATGTCTTCACTAGGCTCTATGGAGGATTACATCAAATTGCAACACTGGAAAAGGGTGGGTGTAGGGTCAACATTTGGTCACACTGTAATTTCCAATCAAGTTAAAGTTCTTTGTGAAGTTTGCTCATGATTAAAGAAGCTATATGGGCAAACTTGTTAAAATACACACCATCCAAGTTTGGCCTGAGAGCAGGCAATAATCTTGTCAAAGAAATCCAATTAAAAGCACCTGGATCCTGGGGAAACACAGGAGACTGGTACCTTTTGAAAAGTTATTTCTGAGAGCCGCAGGCTACTCAAGGCTACAAGGACTCTGCACCTAATAGTCTGAAAGAGCTAGGGTTTCCTTTTATGACAACCGCTACACTGGTGTGTTTATATGAACATGTAAACACACTGACTGCACACTGACTTCATGTGTCAATTCTATCACAATTTGTTAAAAGCAATAACGACAAAATGTATTAACAACTTACTTTACACAGAAGAAGCTTCATTGCACAACAAAAAACTGAAATGTTGTGTTATGGACATCCCGGTTACATTGCAGTTACACTGTGTGATTATTCACACATTCGGCCTGCTGAGAAAATTTGAAGGAATCGCCCAGTTTTACACATGAAGAATTAAGCACATGGCATCCGAGAACTGAACCATGAAGAGTTTCTAAAATACAAAGGTCCATAATTAAATTATATTAAATAAATTGTAAATGGTTTAATTTTTGTTTAGACTGTGTAATATTATTGCTGATAATTTGTGTTTTCATTTTGATCTCACTAAGCTAACTAGTGAGCTAGGCTGTATGTTTAACCGAGCTATGATCCACCTCCATGAGGTCGGATGAATTCTTTAGCTTTACCTTTCTTACTAGCTTGTCAAACCCATCTTTTTGTAACATTGTGCACACATTGTTAATTTGCAGTACAATGGGTTTTTTTGTGTGTGTGTGTGTGGGGGGGAGGGGGGGTGCACTGAGGGAATGGTCTTGAGATTGTGTTAGTAATTACTAAGAGTGACTTGCATTTAATAACTGTGGGATTTATTGACCGCATAATTAATATGCGCCATTGCCCTAAAGTATATTCAATTTCTGTTCTGCTGTTATGCTTATATTGTAGAAACCATATCATAAACTCAACAGCAATAAATAGTGGTATCATTGGAGTCCCCAGGGTGAAACAGGCATAAACAGACCAACAGGTACTGTAAGCGATTCAGTACTCTAATCTCAGTGGTACAGAACCACGTGCCCTGCAGCCGGTTCTCCTCCAAGCTTGCGCTCTCTGCCAGAAGTCTGGGAGCTTGAGAGTCCTGCGCAGTATCTTAGCTGTTCCTCTGCACTGGAAATTGCTGGAGCCACGCTCCCAGTTTGGGGGTCACTGCCTTGAGTGGAAGTCCCACAGGATCTTAGCTTGGTCATTCTCAACCACCTGTGGGGACGTATCCTATTTTGACCTCGGAACTTCCAGGCCATACTTGACAAAGATACCACAGTAGGATTCCATGTATGCCCTGCCTGCTAGCATCTTGCACCCTGCTGTTACGTACTGGATTGTCTCAGCATCATCTCTGCACAGCTTACCCATGGGTCTTTTCTGGTGTGGCAGACCCAGGCCTCTATCAATCTTGTGCTTAGAGCTAGCTCCTGCACTGCCATGATTAGTGCCTCTGTGCTCTCTTTCACCCCAGCTTTGTCCAGCCATTGGTAGGATTTTTCAATATTAGCCACTTCTTCTATCTGCTGGCGGCACATGCCATGCAGAGGCCTGCCCTTCCATGATGGTCCCTGTTCTTGCTCCTCTTCTTTCTTCCTTTGTTTTTGCTGCCTGAGGTACTCACAAAGCACATGATCATTTATGTCGATCTTTCTGATGTACTCATGGTTGTTTCAAGGATAGTGGTTCTGACACTCACTAGTCCTCAGCCTCCTTCACTTAGCGTAAAGTCTCAGGGTGCTGGATTTGTGGTGAAACCCTCCATGCATGTAAGAAACTTTCTTGTCTTGATGTTAGTGGCTTCTATCTCCTCCTTTGGCCAGCTTATTATCCCAGAAAGGTATCTGACAACTGGCAGGGCATAGGTGTTGATTGCCCGGTACTTGTTCTTCCCATTCAGTGGACTCCTCAGGACTTGCCTTACTCTCTGGAGGTACTTGGTGGCTGCAACTTTCCTGGCGGCCTCTTCATGGGTCCCATTTCCCTGTGGGATTACAAGGTACTTGTAGCTGTCCACAATATCAGCAATGTTACCTTTTGGTAGTTCAGTTCCCTCAGGTCTGACTACCTTCCCTCTTTTTGTCACCATCTGACAACACTTCTCCAGTCTGAATGACATTGCAATGTCATTGCTGTAGATCCTAGTGGTGTGAATCAGTGAATCAACATCTCGTTTACTCCTGGCATACAGCTTGATGTCATCCATGTAGAGGAGGTGGCTAATGTTTGCTCCGTTCTATAGTCGGTATCCGTAGCCAGTCTTTTTAATGATCCGGCTGAGGGGGTTCAGGCCTATGCAGCAGGTGGGACAGAGCATCTCCTTGGTAGATCCCTCACTTGATGGTGACTTGTGCAATTGGATTGAAGTCCTCTAGTGTTATTTTCCACATCCTCACTGAGTTCCTGGTGAAGGCTCTTAGGATCCTGTTGATCTTGTTTAGTTTTAGGCATTCCAGGATCCCCGTATAAGGCATTGAGTCATAAGCTTTCTTGTAATCAATCCAGGCAGTGCAAAGGTTGATTAGTCTGGTCTTACAGTCTCGAGTGACAGTTCTATCTACTAGTAGTTGGTGTTTTGCTTCTCTAGTATTTCTACCAGTTCTTTTCTGGGCCATGCTCATGTATTGAGCCATGTGCCTGTTCATCTTGGCCTCTATGATGCCTAACAGGAGCTTCCTTGTTGTACTAAGGCAGGTTATTGGATGCATAGTTGGATGGGACTGGTCCCGTCTATGAATCTTAGGGGATCAGGACTGTCCGGCCTTCAATCAGCCATTCTAGGTGTGTCTTAGCCATTAGCAGCTGGTTCATTTGTGCTGCCAGGCGCTAATGGAGCGCAGTTAGCTTCTTTAGCCAGAAGGTGTGAATCATACCACAATGAGATAGAAAAAATAGTGACGGGACTAATTAAATATCATAAATGTAAACTAGAACTAAAATATGCTTAAAATACTAAAGGATACATGAAAACTAAAACCTAACAATAAACTATTCATCCATCAATCTATTTCCTGTTGCTTATCTGGATCTGGTTCATGGGGGAAGCAGCCTAAAAACAGAGGCATAGGCTTCTCTCTCCCCAGCCACTTCCTCAAGCTCATTGAGGGGAACACCGAGGCATTCCCAGGCCAACCAAGAGACATAATCGAGCCAGTATGTCATGGATCTACCCCAGGGCCTCCTCCCAGTAAGAAATGCCCAGAACACCGCACCCAGGAAACTCTCAGGAGGCATTTTAGTCAGATCCTTGAACCACCTCAACTGGCTCCTTTCAACATGGAGGAGTAGCGGTTCTACTCTGAGTCCCTCCCAACTGACTGAACTCCTTATATTATCACCCTTCAGAGGGCAATCTGTCACTTATATCCACAACCTCTTTCTTTCAGTAACTACATAGAGCTCATGACATATGTGAGGGTAGGGACATAGGTCGACCAGTAAACTGACAACTTTGCTTTCACACTCAGCTCTCTCCTCACCACGACAGACCGGTATAGTGTCCACATCACTGCAGACACTGTGCCAACACATGTGTCAATCTTCAGCTCCACTCTCCCCTCACTCGTGAACAAGACCCTGAGATACTTAAACTCCTCCACTTGGGGCAGCAACTTATCCCTTTAAGGATAATTGGCAGATTAATGCTACTGAATATGTTTCATGATATACTGGCTGCAGTATAAAACTATGATGGAAACCCATTTGGATTATGGCCTTAAATTATCTGCTATTAAATGACTGTTTTCCAGGATTTGCCCAGAGTATAACCACTTACTCCTAAAATAAGTAACATGACCTTAAAGTTAATTGGCAATCAGGTACAAAATCATTTAGAATTAGTTTAACTAAAATTACTGCACACGCTGAAATATATTTCAAACTTTTGTATATTGAATTCATGACACATTGACATCATCCTAGACCTATTTTGAGGAAAGAAAATTCAGTGGTAATTAAAACATTACAATGTCATAATGCACAGCAGGTGTTAAAAATAGCGTATCTTCTCAGAACTGCATGATTACAAAACATGCTACAGTTGTTACAGTTTAAGGCTCTTTCAGTTCTAAAAATGAGGGGCTATGCTTTGATACATTGTAACAATCAAACAAAGGAGGACAGACAAAGAAACACAGATAAGACAGGAGGAGACCATTCACCTCTGCCTGAAGAGTTTTCAACGTAATTGAGGCAGAAATACAATCACGATAGCCGTCTTCCGTGTCAGGGTGTCACATGAGGCAACTAATTGGGGGCAACCCCTTGTACACCACGCAGTGATTAAGAGGGAAATGGCATTAGAGGATTGGAACAAGTTTAATTGGGTGTGTTGAATAACTTGATAACTTTTGAGGTTTCTGTTCATTCGTGCAATCCCTACGTTACTGGTTCTCCTCCAAGAATAACGGGCTCAGCTTCGAGGAAAAAGGAAAAGAGCGCCTTACACAAAGGTGAAGCAACAAGGATGTCCATAATTGGCTGCAAATCAAAGCATCTCTTTTAGATTTGCACCTGCTTTTTTTTTTTTTTATAGAATAGGCTGTGATGTCTGTCTTTGAAGAGAAGCTTGGTTTTCCATTTGGAGCATGGAGTTGTACCTGGATTTGTGACAAACAGGATCAAAACAAAAGACCTTATGCAAAGCAGATTGCAAATTGCTTGCTGAACAAAAGATCTAAGGAAAATGATTAAAACAAGTTTTTGTTTACTCTGATCTTGAAAAATATCTTCATTTGTAATGGGCTTAATGCAAATCCCAGTGTTCATATCATGTGAGTTAAAAGAAGGACATGAAAGCAGGGCAGTGAATTGTCCGGTAATATAGAAAAGTAGACTTGATATTTCAGAAAGCTTTGTCAACTCGTTTTATTATGAATAATGATTCTATATCATTCTCCAAACTGGAAAGTAAAACCAATTCACAGGAAAAAAGAAATATTCTCACACATTTCCTGAAAGACCTGAGAGATACATAGGAGGGAGGTTGGGTGGGGGGAGAAAGACAGAGAGAAAGGGGATACACTGGTTTCCATAGCAATTGTCAGTACTGTCACATGGTTACCTAGGAACTAGTCCTGTGATGCTGTGCAATTTATTTGTTTATGTTTGACATGTCTGCAGCTGTCGCTTACATAAAACAAAGTCTTCCATTTCATTTCTGACTATAGAGCTGTCAGTGATATCGGAAAAGTCAGAGCTTAATAAATGACTAAATTTAAAAAATAAATAAACAGAGTACCTGACATCATTCGATTGAGAGCATAATTACCTTCTTACATTTAGAAAACACAGGGCCATAAGCAGGTCAAGAGGAATATTGGCCACGAGGCTCCATTTGGCAAAGACTGATCAATGCTCGGCGGACGTGTATAACCGACAGTAAAAGCAAACAATTCGCGCGTCACACTGAATGTAGATTAAATGCAAAAGCCGAACTGAGTAATTAATGGAAACATGAATCACCCTTCAAAACTGGAGTTTCACCTTTGATGAACACAGCCAAATGTCTGGAAGCTTTATTCTTTTCTTTTTTTTCCTTCCCCACAATCTGGTTAACAGAAATGAGGACTGATACCCTACAAGCAGCAAGATTACATAAAACACATTACAAGAGATCTGATTAATAAAAGATACTGAAATAAAATCCAGGCTAGTTGTATGACTGTTCAGACACATATAACAATAATTAAATACAGTTCATTCTTTTTAAAATCGTTAATAATTTAACTGTGAGACTGTAGATGTAAATATTTTTGCAGCCATAGAAACAAACCTGCTGACACAGGTTATAAATTTCAGATTAGACTTAATGATTTTTACTTCAACAACTCCAATGTTGAAGTAATTTACTGTTTTGTATTTAAGTGTAATATATTGATTACAATTTCATTTTAACGAGCACTCTTTTCTTTTAACTGCTGCTATTACTATTGCTATTACTATGCTATTACTATTTTGTGAATGTGAACTTAAATTTTCAAAAGGTATGGTTAAAAAAATGAATATATCACAGTTACACGTACTTACAATATGAATGGGGTGGAAAGGGGGGACGTGCTTTCACGTGACAAGGGTGTAAAAATGTTTACAGGCTTGACGAGAGGCTTTGGAGCTCATCTGCCAAACAAGAACACCGCCTTGATTAAACCCTCCACCCCTGCGATTGAGTAAAACACACCCTTCTTCTAATCAGAGATCACTGCAATCACAAATCTCTACGGGGTGCTAAAACGTGATTACGCAAATGCTATTTTCACTTGAGAAAAGCAATCTCAATTACAAGTGACTATTAAGCACAAAGGATCACAATGTGGCAATCATCATCAAGTTTGGAAAAAAAGAAAGCATATTTATAAATTCTTCACGTTGCTGCAATAAATAAATAGATGACCTTTGTTTTAAAGATTTTAAACAGAAAAAAAATGCATGATCTGTTTTAGGCTCTTTTCATCCTCCAGTTCATCATAACTATATAGTGCCCCCTGCTGCTCTGGCAACTGCACTGCATCATTTCGTGACGCATATGTAACAATCAGAGAGAAAGGACTTGGGTTCTCAATGAATTTATCTATTAAGTATGAAAACAGATAAGGGAGAGGCCAAATAGACTGATGAATGTTGAAGCTGCATGAATGAAAGTGTCTTTAAGCTGTCCAGCATTAACAGTGAAGAGATTCTGGAAATATGCCGAGAGTTTGATTAACTGACAATGCTGATAATTTGATTTTGATTAGCAATTAACATGTTAAGATAGCCATTTTTTTCTACAATCTATATGATTAACTACAGAAAGCAATATTAGACAAAAATTGTTTTACTTAGTGGAGGACACTATGGTTACTCCATATTCAGTGACTTGTTTATACTAATGAAGCCCTGTGCGATGTGCTCCAGTTCACTAGTACTAATTTAAATATCTTACATTCAACAACAACCTGGTCTTCACAGAGATTGGCAAAAGTTTTCAATTAGCTATAACTGCACATTGCAGGAACCTCATAAGCTTTGATACTGCCTCTGAACAATAAGATAACAGACAGTGACACAAAGCTGTCTGCTCCCTTATTCCTTATTATTATTATTATTATTATTTATTTAAATCTGAAGTCTATCTGATTAATGTGTGCAATATACTCCCAGACAAGGAAGGAATATAAAACAACTATGAAAGTCTTCTGAAGCAACTACCACATGCTTAACTTTGCTGACAGTATTTCAAGTCATCGAGGCAGGGCACTGGCTTTCAACTAGCAATGATTGTGCCTCAGATTACCATACTGTCACTGCAAGAGCATAACAAGCTGTGAGTGCTGGGTGGGGTGTCTTCAAAATGTGCACCAGTTAGGTTATTCTGCTGCCAGTGCAAATGCAGTTGTTGGGTTTGGAAAGGTTGCATTGTGGATGTACCACTCATGTTTAGATCAATGTTATTTGGGACTGTAGTTCTGGTAGGTGGGAATAATTATTCCCAAACTTAACCTTGCTTATACTGGATGAGACTGAAGACATTTATTGAAGAAGCTACAGTAACATTTTTCTGCTGCACCTCAAGTAATTATCATTATTATTGTCACTGTTGGCTATTATGTTTCAAATACTGTCCAAACAACAAATACACGAACTCGTCAAACGCACTACTTTCAGCATCCAATTCACATGTTAAATATTTGCTCACTATCTTTGAGCAAGTAATGGTCTTCACAGCAAAACGCCTGCATTTTCAGTGTTTAACTAAGGTAACACAACTCAGTGTTTTCAAAGTGAAAGTAACAAAACAAAAACAACGTGTTACTTACATATTTAACTTCTGCTTACCCTTCCCAAACTGATGACTTAATGCTCTATAATCTGAATGAAGATCGACCTGTAAAAGAAATAGAAATCTGAACCTCTGTAATCATCACATACTGTCCTTACTACAAATTTTTATCAACAGACATATCAGTCTCCGTAGAGACCGTCAAAAATTGCCATTGCCGACTATATTTCAAGTCGTCAAGGCGGGGTATTGGGTAAAGTTTTCAACTAGCAATAATCGCGCCTCGGATAAACCTCATAGGCTACGATACTGCCACTGCGCAAAGATGTAGAGTTGCTGCTGTGACGGGGAAGTGTCTCTGGGTCCTACACCTCTCTGTCACGGTTTTGGCTGTGGGTGTGGTTTCAAAATATGCGATTTATAGTTGTAATTAGGTGTATTACCAATAATACTCTACAGCCAATATCATTAGCACTGTATAAATATTTTCACAAACATGAAATTTCGCAGTGAAGAATGGATTAAACACGCAAAAACACAAGAAAGTCGTAACTGTAGTCCCAAACAACCATACGGCTGCACCTCTTTGTTTCGTGTAACTGCGGTTAAACCATGTGATGACTTGTTATCAATGTGTATAAAATCGCGGGCAAAGAATCTAAAAAATTAAATTAAAAAAATCTGGCTTAAAATCAAAAGTATAAATAAAAGCACTGGAAAGAAGTTGTAACCGGAAGTGACGTGCCTCCGCTACCTCTTGAAGCTCCCGAAAGTCAGCACATACGGTGATTACAAGTTTCTACAAAACACGGCAACAGCAAAAGGATAAAACTACACCTACACACGTGTGACAGTTAACGAAAAACTGGACCACATATTATTCCTTTATTTTTACCAAACATAAGTCTCCGTAGAGACCGTCAAAAATTGCCATTGCCGACTATATTTCAAGTCGTCAAGGCGGGGTATTGGGTAAAGTTTTCAACTAGCAATAATCGCGC
>JASGAU010382229.1:0-23844 GCA_030220045.1 Australoheros facetus
GTCTCTGGATGAGTAATCTGGAACCATCATTTCGTTGTGTGCCTTGTGCGCGCAATGACAATGAGTAACATCTTTGAATAACATCTTTGAATAACATCTTTGAATAACATCTTTGAATAACATCTTTGAATAACATCTTTGAATAACATTTAGCCTTTTCAAAATCTCTAGGCCTCCTGTTGAAGCAAAAGTGGAAGAACATGACGTTTCTACCTTCGAACTCTTCCAACTCAATGACTTTTCTTGTCATCAATAGAAAATTGCTCAGAGCTTGAAGGAAGAGCAGATGAAGCAGATGTCACAGGAGTCGGTTTTTTCTGATGTGCAGCTTGACGATTCTGGTGGAAGGAGAAACAGCAACGCTGGTCTGTGTTTCCAGATTGTGACACTTGCTTCCTGACAATGTTTGCTGTTGCTGTTATTTATTGCCTGATGGCTTCTCCTTTTTTTAATATAGGCAAAGTAGAAGCATCTCGTCTGCAGACATCTGTCTCTCCTGCTGATTTGCATGGCATGTGGTACCCTACTGTCAGGCGAACACTGGTTTGTCTGTCCAAGCTCTACAGATGTATTGATGTGAGTCCTGTGTGTTTATTAGTTGCTATTTTTTTTTTTTTTAGTAAAGCAAGATGTGCAGCATATAGTTTACCACTTTTAAATTTCTTTTTCATGCATTTTCAACTCTTGGTCTTTTTCCAGAAAGCAGTCTTCCAGGGGTTATCTCAAGAAGCCTTATCTGCCTGCATCCAGTCCCTGCTTAAAGCTTCTGATATCCTCCTTAAAAACAAGGTTGGCACACAGCGTAGTGTATGGCTTTGTATTTCTTCTGAGCTTTTCAAATTGCATTTTTATAAAAATAGTTGAGAAAGCTCCTTTTTTTTCTTTTTTTTTTACATAGTAAATAAGATCTGTTCCCCCTAATGAAAATTCCTTCAGGCTACAAGATCCTTAACTAAAGCAGCTGGGATGTCATTTAAAGTTTATTTTAATCGGTACTTTATTATGCTCCACAGAGTGTTCAGCAGACCATCCTTTATTTATGGGCTTCTCTCACCTTCAAATTTGCTGTCAATATCTGTGCTAACTGGCCCATTTCAACCTACTGCTTTAAATTAAAGCAGCAGCATCAGTCTCAGAGGACACATTCCCACCCCTTGTTGATGTCTTTTTCCAATGTTTTAGTTGCTAGTTGAGGAATAAATGATTTCAGATGCCTTTTTTTCCCCTCACAGTAATATGTCCCTTTCTGGCTATGGTTAATCAGCAGTTATTAATTAGACGTATTCCCTTATCGTCACTGAGCCTTCGCTTTTTATGTTCTCTGTAGTTTGGATAGTCATCAGATGTCCTTTTGTTCTTGGCTGCCTGCAGTGTGGATTTTACCATGTGCCTTTTACTTTCTGTAGACACAAATAGATGGGCAACTTTTCCTGATCAAGCACCTGCTGATAATGCGTGAACAGATTGCCCCATTTCACACCGATTTTGCCATCAAGGAAATCTCACTGGACCTGAAAAAAACGCGAGGTAAGATAATTAAAGGTGGAGGGAACATTGACGTTCAGCTCCATAAAGCCACTCATTACATTTTCATGCTCATTAAGCAACTTGTGCCTATCACATGCACCGGTGGCAACAATTAATGTGGAAATTGTAATCCAACACTATAATGTACATTAACCAATGGCACTCAGGGCAAATTTGCTCCCCTTATCACCGTCCTCGCAGTCAGTGACATTACATGTGGCCACTAGAGGGCAATCTAATTCTACACCAGCCCAGATTTCGTGTCTCTGCTTTTTGTTAAGATGCTGCCTTCAAAATCCTGAACCCTAAGGCTGTTCCCAAATTCTTCCGACTTAACAGTCACAACGCCATACTTGAATTCCTGTTGGAGGTAGTGTTTTTTTTTCTTCACCTTTTTTGACTAAATATACCGTACACTTTATGTACTTTGATAGCACCCTGCCTGAGGGAAATGCCACTTGATAGTGCTAAAGCCTTTTTCTCTGTGGCCCCCAGGGAACACCAGAGATAAAGGAACACTACATTGACTCTAAGAAGGATGTGGACCGACACCTGAAGTTCAGCTGTGAGCAGTTTATTCAGCAGCAGACTCAGATCTTTGTGGGGAACCTTGAGGAGTTTCTCACCAAGGTAACTGTTAGAGCGAAGGCAGACTTACCCTCAGGCAGCAAAGGCTCATCCTGACCTTCATTTTTTTCAGCTTTTACCTCTTACAAACATCATTTGCTTATTCAATGATCACTGAAGGTCTCAGCACTTAAATGACAAGCGAAGATAAAATTGCTGTTTTTTTGTTTTTTCCATCGAGGAAATCTGATTCAGTGTGTGTTTATGCGTGTTCTCATGCTTTGTGTTCTTTCATTGCAGTAATTCTGCCCTGATAATGTGTTGCCTGTGTCTTCCTTCTACCTGCCACGCTCAGTTTTATATTGTTATTTATGTAAATACCATAAAATATATGATTTGAATTTGTTTAACTGGCAGTGCAGCTTCTTGTGCTGCTCTTCTTACCATAAACAACACAAATTAAGCCTTTTCAAATTCACGTTTCACTCTGGCTCCATTTGCTTTCAGGTTGCAGCTCTTAAAACTATGGCTATCCAAGGTGGTCCCACGTACAGTCTGTCTCAGCAACCTTGGGCACAGCCAGGTAAGATTTGTCTCAGGAAATGCCATAAGCATCGCGCTGTAATTCATCAAAACCTGTATAGCAAATGCTAGAGGGCATGTCAATGTTTTTTTTTTCTCTCTCTCTCTTTTCAGCAAAGATCAACGATATAGTGATGGCTACCTACCGCGTGATGAAGAGCAAGCTGCCAAGCACTTTACAGAGCATGTCCTTGTACTTGGCCAATAGAGACACAGAGTTCATCCTTTTCAAGCCTGTCCGGGTGGGTGGCAGAAAACCAAGGATATAGCATGTTACTACATGAGTCACTTTCTTTTTAAGTCATTGTTAAAGCTCGAAGAATCCAAGAATCCTTTAATACTGTATTTACAAAGCAGGGATATTATGGTCTCCAAGGTCCAATCAGCAGTTTGCTGATGGTTTTTGCATGCGTCATTGAGGAGCTGAATTTAAAGCATTTTTCTATTATTACAGATGCTGAGATTATTGGTTACATTGTTATTGGTTGCACTGTGCAAATCTTTAATGAAATACATTTATTCATTAATGAAGGTTTGATTCGGTAGGAGGCGGCTCGCTAGTGATTTTTGGGGAGCTATTGAAAGCAATCTTTTTGAAATCTGCTTCTGGGATGACTCTTGTTTAAATTTTGGCTTTTAGATTGCGCCTTCAGCTATAAATTGTCAGTGTGATTGAACTCTAATAGAGAAATCTTTGTGCTGCCGGTGTACTGTTCGTCAAGGTGCCAGGTGAGGTTGAATAAGAGAGAAACAAAATTCAGTGGTTGACATGGAAACAAGATAGCGAGGGGACATAGGCCAGATGGAAATGTGTTTTTAATTTCCTTCCAGCACTCAGTAATAGGATGGCTTTTTCCACAGAATAACATCCAGCAGGTATTCCAAAGACTGCACGCCTTGCTTCAGGAGGAATACAGTGGAGAAGACCTTCAAATCATTGCATGTCCATCTATGGAGCAGGTACAGCACTGTGGGATTAACACCGCCTAAAGGCACCTGGCTTAGTTTTAATGACACTGCTGCAGCATCCAAAACTGCTGAGAGCAACTTGAGTGAGGAAACATTAAATAAGGTATATCAGCTAAGGCACGGTGAGCACTCATCATTTTTCACGGCTGTCTTTCAGATTAACCTGCTACTGTCTGTGAATAAGTAATGTGGGGCATAAGGATGCTGGTTTAACTGCCTCTGGATAGCGATGTGATGCTCCAACCCCGCCCATGACCAGGAGCTGTGAGGTCGAGTAGGCGAGATGATCAGAAGACTGCACCTGAGCTGCATGCTGGACCAGGAGGACTGAACTGACAGGGAAAAAAAAAAAATAATTCTGCCAAAGAATTTCTAATAGAAACTCAAGTAGACACAAGTATGAAGGCGGTTCAGGTGAAGTCCACACAATAACTGGGAAGTGGTGATTATCCTCTGGGGTACCAAGTTGATCATTTTGTTTGACTAAAATTAAATGCGGTGTTGGGGTTTTAGGTTGCTTTGTTGTAGAACAAATCCATTTTTGAAAAGGGTGGATTTGTGATTACAGTTGCATCTCTCTGTACACCAAATTGAATTTGCACACTCTGTGGTGGTGGGGTGCAGACAGCGGCGCTTCAGGTGCACAAATGGAGCCACTAAGCAGTCGCTCATCAGCCAGGTAGCTAACAGCCTGTAAAGGGGCCTCGCAACCGGAGCTCCCTTGAGTGGTTTGGAAGGATAAGAGAAAAATGCTGCAAAATATTTTATTCATCTATTTTAAAGTGTAAGAGTCTTTATAACACAGTTAACAGAAATATGACGACTTGTAGTGCAGGCATCTCAGATCCAACAAAGTTTCCCCCTCTAATCAATGCAAAATCCAAGCAGCTGTTTCCCCCACCTCCTTACAAATTGTTTTGTTATTCTGTTGCAAGTGTGTAAAATAAGACAATGAAATGTTATGTTTTCTACTTTTTTCCTTTTTATAACTAAGTTTATTAAAACAAATACACGTTTGCTCCGTCAAAATAATAGACTATTGGGAGTTGTGCTGCGTACATGATTTGTGGGTACTTTTCCTGCAAAGTAACAAAAGTAACAGGGCATTATATGTGTACCATTTGCTTTGCTTTGCCCCATGTAACATGATGTGTACACTTCTATTATTTATGGACATCCTGATTTTAAAATGAAGTTAATGATCTTTGGCTCTTTCTATAAAGCATTTTGTTACCGAATTCAAATTCCGAGCACACTGCAGCTTTAGTCACTTCAAACAAATGAGAAACTGCCATTCAAGGACATCATCAGCTTTAGGGGGTCTTCTTGGCAGACCATTGCGGTTTCACTGGCAGCTGCCGTCTTTCCATCTGAGAGATGAGGCTTTGCTGGGGCTTGACCTTCTGTGGACTGACAGGCTTTTGATAGGTGATGAGGGACTGGATGTTCTGGAGTAGGACATTGATCTCTGCACTCTTCTGCTGCAGATACCTCTGAAGCATGTCAGGCTCTGGCAGCATTAGACCTTTGCCTTGATTCAGCCGCGACAGCAATAGAAAGGAAAAATCAATGCTTTGGTCTAAAATTAGGTCTGCTCTTCATATCTTGTATTCCTGCAATTCCTAAAAATTTATAATACCACAAGCCAGACTATCTTACATTCAGTTTTGGCCAAACATCAAGATGTACACAGAGTTTATCAGAATTCTGGATTGAAAGCAGTTGTGTCGGGCAGAGGTGCTGTCCCTGTGAAACACTAACATGATGCTTTTTGTCCAGCCAGCTCCAGTGTTTTGTTTTGGTTTTGGTTTTGGTTTTTTCCCTCAAATTTTTCTGAGTTATTACAGTATGTGCCTCCACATGAAGTCAGATTTGCCCATATAAAGAGAAGCAGCGGCTGAACAATAAGCCCCTCAGGGGTCTTACTGTCTTTTGGTTTTGCTGCCAAGTTTGTCAATAAATGAACAGCAAAACTTGAAATTCTTCTACAGAAACATGCTGAGAACAAAACAATGTAATTATAAAGTGAAATGCTCATTTTGTACTAATTATATTTTCACTATGAAAGAAAATGTTAAAAAAAAATAGGCAATTACAGCCATCTCGTTGATAACCAGTAACCTGTCCTATGTGAAGTTTCCTCTGTGAGACTGCTAATCTTTTTCTTTAGACTATCACAGCACCTTGTAGCTAACAGAATATCAGGAATACCTGATGTGTTGCTATTAAATATGATTAGGGTCGGTAATCAAAGTACAACTGTTAGACGAGCTCTAATCTTCAATTAGATATGCATCAAAGGTTACCACATATGACTTTCCCATCTGGAAAAATCTGAAAATGTTACTGCTTTTTGGCATACGGTGTTAATCCAAATGCATATATTTAAGCGTCTCTGGTTGTAGATGTAGTGCAGGGCGAACATTTGACAACTTTCCAGAATTATCTACATTTTACAGCCTGTGATTTTATTTATTTATTTATTTTTCCAGGGAAAGCTTTCTGGCAGTCAAAGCATCATCTGAGAGTCAATTATGTGGGATGGCATAAAATTCTTTGTGCCTTGTAATATAGTTAAAGGTGTCATGATAGGTGAACAAATAGGAAGGCAGATTTAATCTGCATGAGAGCCTATCTGTAGTCGATGGTGTGTGTAACCTGCTTTAGGAGTCTGACGATCTGAACCATTTTCTGATTGTAAACCGTGTGCCGTGCAAAATGTATCAACAGAGGCTTAAAAGCATACAAAGTTAATAAAAAACATTTAATGGTGAAAGCCACCAAAGTTGTGAGCAATACTGACCTTTGCTCTGTCTGCGCCGCCGAGTCCCCATCAGCCACCGTTTCTTTAGCAATAACTACTGCAGCCTCCGGGAAACTCTAGAGATCTCGCAAGCTTTCTTCTCACAGAAGCAATCATTATTTATTCATGGTCTTTTTAACTTTTATTATTATTATCACTTGTTTGTTAGAGAGGCAGAGGAGAGTTTTTTTTTTTTTTTTTTNGCAGAAATGTTTTATTTTAAAAGCTACCTAGATGGATTGATGTTTTTATGAGTTCTGAAAATTTCTTTTGAGACTAATTTCAAATGGTGCTTGAAGTAGCTTGAGTTAAGATTTTACTTATCAAAATCAAACTTATTGAAAAAGACAAAAAAACAAACAAACTGGAATTGATTTAATTCTTATGTAAGAACCAAACCTCAAACCTGGTTGCTTAAAGCAAACTTGAACAGTTTAACACATGCTTGGATCACACAGTATGACAGAGGACATGGTTGTATCTTGAGAGCACTGAAGTTTGAGTCATTCGGCCTTGGTAGCTTGCCTCAGAACCTGAATTGTGTGATATTAACGGGTGGTTTTGTAAAACTGAAAAAACAACAAGACTAAGTCTACAGCCATGTTACTGGAGTTGTAGCCTACTTAACCTGAGAGAGCTCCAGTGAAAAGCTGCCAAATGCAAGTTCAGCACTTGGAATGAAGTCCAGATCTGCTTAATATATCACAGAATAACGTGGGAACAGGCCTTACCTGGCCATGAAACTGTTTGTCAACTGTCCAATTACCTTTTGAGCCTCTGAAATAGGGACAGTGTGTGAAACTGGCTGCTATTTCTAAACAGTTATTCTGTTTACTTTTGTTAAAGCTGATGAATTAAAGCTGAAAGACTATTAGCCAACCTAGTTTACTTTGTAAAGCTCAACTGAGCCTGATTGCTGAGTCGCAGAGTCACCAAAGTTAGGTTTCCAAACAAAGTGGCACCCATATATCAGAATTAGATATTTTATGTTTTAAATTACCTTTTTATTTGATTTCTGCAATAATTGTAACTCTCACCTGTACAAGGGTTACTGTGAAAATGAGAAAAATCACTTCACTTCAGTCACTTTCTATTTAACATGAGCTGCACATGCACACTCTTACCACTTTTGGGTCAGGGCTGTTGACTGTCAGATCACTGATCACTGGGGGTTTCTTCAGCGGCTGGCAGCGCTCACAGCAAATGTTCAACACGGTCTGCGGCAACGCCTCTGATCCACTTGAGGTTGGGATCTGAAAGCATTATTGGAATAGATGCTTTTCATTCTCTCTCTCTCTCTCCCTCTCTCTCTCTCACAAACACCGTCAGAAACACAGCATCTAAATATTCCAGCTAATGAGGTATTCAAAGACGGGGTCAGAGTCTGACACATTTTAAAACAAGCAGGAGCAGTAGCAAGTGAGCTTTGATAGAAAAAAAAATGCACAGTAATTGCATGTTCCATAAATGAATTCACATTTATAGCAGGGGATGAAAAACAGCAGTTTAAAGGTAGTGCTTTCTTGCATACCCTGTCCAGACTAGTTAACGACTCATTCGTTTCTCCTTGGCAGGCTTCAGGAGCTGGGGGAGTTTCCTCGCTGAGCAAATCCAACACTTCATTATCTGGGGATATCTCCACCTCAGATTTTGTGTTTTTAGGAGCACTCCGAGGAGAAAAAAACAAAGACACTTCATAATTTATTAAATTCTTTGAGGACTTTAACTTGTGCTTCATGAATAAATCAAAACCGTGAAACTCGGTCTCTAGATACCATGTCATATCATCTATCACAAGATAAAACTTGCACTGTGACAAGGATAGACAAGGCTCTGAAAACCCACATTCAGTATTTCTTTGGCAATAGTAAAATTATCTCTGGAACACACAAAAAGGCTCCATGTATGCTAATTGTATCAGTTCGCCATTTATTTATGACTGTGCAAGAAGTGTGTTTTAAATGTCGGTTTTAATATCATAAAGTACTGAAATTCAAAGAAACTCAACTATGCAAATTAGACAATTGTGATTTTGCTATTGTAAACCTTCCCCATGGTATATATCCTGGCTCTAAGTTTCCTTTTTGTAGAAATGCAGGGTTTTTTATTTACTCTCTTACTTGATTTGCCTAGTGAGTCGGGTTTTTGCATCATTACTGTGATACTTTTGACTCGTGAAAAGAGTTGTGCGAAGAAACCACAAAAGGAAGAAAAAAAGAAGCAGATACAGAATGGACAGATAAAAACAGCAATTTTCACTGCCAGTGTAAGCAATCGTGTCTGTAAGACTCCACGACAGGGAGAAAACTTTACCTCAAGTTCTTTAAAACCTGCCTCATCTTATGTTTGATCTCTTCTGTTCTCGCCACAGCCATTAGTGTACAGGACTGTGCACAGTATATGTTGCGGATAAAAGCAAAATCAAAAGCTTTAGGGACTTTAGATGTTTAGAGTCTTATCCATCACACAGTACCATTAGCTTGGTATATTTAATTGGTTCCCAATTCATTCTGCAGCACGACAACAAGCCAAACAGAGACATTAAAGACTATCTTCAGTCACAAGCAAACAACCAAGCCTGCAACAGATGGTGTGACCCTCACAGAAGCCTGATCTCAACTTAGTATGAGAGAATACAAAGAAACTAAGCAACTGTGTCAATTTGAGTGGGCCTACCTACCAAGCACCTTCAAAAATGTGTGCACATACACATAAAGTACAACTGCATTATTATTAAATTGAATTGCAGTTTGTCTTCTAATTAAAAACAATGCATTGAAAATAGAATCCTCACTGCCTAACATGTCAGTGTGTAATATTTTTCTACAGTGATACAATTTTTCATTTAAAATTTCTGTTGCACAGGCTATGCCAGCTTTGTTTCATATTGAATATATATCCTTTTTTTTTCATATAATATGTAATAATGGATGCCAGTTGTTGTTGCATGAACATTCCCACCTCAGTGGTGTGTTCTCCAGATCTGCAATTTCACTGCAAATCAAACAAGTTAAAAAAAAAGTGTGAAAGTCATGCTTAGTGAATGACTTTTAAAGCTCTGGGAATATGCTAATTGACAGTCTTCCAGTGGGCCATTTTTATTATCGGGAACAGGAGGCTGAGATGGAGGTGGCAGAGTTGAAGATGCCGAGGTTTTCATTGGGAGTGACCAGGAGAGACAGGATTAGAAATGAGTAGACCTGAGCTGTCAGAGGGGCAGCTCAGGTTGAGTGGATTGGAGACAAAATAAGAGTGGTAAGGCTGAGATGGTTTGGACATGTGCAGAGGAGGGATAGTGGATATATTGGGCAAAGGATGTTGAATATGGAGCTGCCAGGCAGGAGGGAAAGAGGAAGAGCACTGGCAAGGTTTATGTATGCACTGAGAGAGGACATGCAGATTGATGGGGCGACAGAAGAGAATGCTAGGGGATGGGGAAATGGAGGCAGATCCACTGTGGCAACCCTTAAAGGGAGCAGTTGAGAGAAGAAGATAATCAAAATCAATTGTTAGTCTTCAATTATTGAAAGATGAAATGAATATTGGCAACAATGCATTTCAGATCTGAATTTTGATTTATTTTCAGTGTACATCTGCAGGAATCTTTTCACACAACATCACAGTATGGAGACTTAAAAGTCTATAGTTACCTCACAATGTATCTATTGGGATGCTACACACATGGTTTATTTATGAAAAGAATGCTGCAAGTTTGATTTTTATATGGCACGCACAACAAACAGCCAGCCTTTACCTGTTTGTAGAACGTCTACTAGTTGACAAAGAAGAGAAAAAAGGTCATCAGACATTTAAGTCACAGGAAACTGAATGGACAGTAACTATTGTTTCTTTTGATAACATTAAAGAAGTTGCAAAAGACTGGAAAATAGGACCCATTAAGAATTCATTCAGACTGACTAGCTGAACAGAAAGAGCAAGGCTGCATGCAGCTGAACATATACAGTATATTTTTGTTTACTTTCCAAATAAATTAGAAATGGAAGATAGAATGTGAAGACTGGTATCGTGATGTTTCCAGCTGAATGGTAACTTATATTAGCAGATACGAATTCATTGGAAGATGATGGTTGTTAGCACCATTCCTGTTTAGTAGATTTCATAAATGGCAGTAATCCATGGAGCTAGGAAGAATGGGAAAATGCACAATGGACTGTGCAATTACAATTTAATGTGGTGTGTGTGTGTCAGCTGATCAAATCTTCTACAATCTGAATGCAACTGTGAATGACTTGGCACCATATTATTAAAAAAAAAAAACTGAAATAATGCAATGCTGTAAAACACCATCACTGCCATAAAAGAAATGAGCTTTTTGCAGATTCTGTATCTCTCTCTTAATTTACATCGGCCTTTATCTTTCCGGGTCACTTCTCCTTCTCCAGTTGTTTGTTAGACCACTGCGTCTGGGCAGTGAACATGTAATGTGGGTGAATGTGGTGCAGATTTACAGAGTGGTGGAACATGTAGGTCTTCATCAGGCCAAGCAGAAAGTAAATATCTGTGCTCGTCATTTGGACATTTCTCTCCAGAACGCCATGCTCTGGCTTTTTATGATTCTATAGAAAAAAATGAGCTGCATTAAAATGAAAATGACACATTGTCCCTTTTCAAATTTATTTTTCTTTGCTTTACATGTTCTGATCATCGTGAATGGCTGCTGTTATATACTGCATGGTTTATAATGCACGGTCCTCGTGTATATTTTTTATCTATAAGAGCAACATATTAAATCACAGAAAGCACAATTTCTAGTAGATAAATTTACCATTAACAAGCTTAAGCTTTGACATCACAATGAAGCTTAATATTTCCAGGATGTGTGAAGGTGAAATAGGTTGTGTGCATCTTTTGGAGGGTCTACACATACACACAAACACATACACTCTGATATGTGGCCCAAGAGTGCAGGTGAGAAGCTTGAAGGGAAGGTTACGTATATACGGATAAAAATACAGCCAATTCCGAAACTGCCTCAAATCTCCTGTCTCACCAAAGCAGAGACCTCCACCAGGGGTCAGATTCAACCTTTAAACACACCACAGAGATTAGTGAGACAGCTGGTCTAAAGATCTTTTAAAAAAAAAAAAAACTTCCAAAAGAAAGGTACAGCTTTTATTTGGGTTTTGACATTAAATTTATATTTGGTTTAAAGGAATAGTTTTACATTTTGGGGATGACGCTTATTCACGTTTCAAGCTAATGAAACAATTGAGATGAAAGCTCAGGTAATGTTTTACAGGAGTTATATGCCAGTCTATTTATGTGGTAGCAAGCTTTACTATCTCTGGAGACAGGACTAGGCAAGTTGTAACTAGTATTTTACCGAGCTGAGCTAAGCAGCTGCATATTTACTGTAAAGACAGAGCGGGTATCCATCATCAAATCTTCTAATTCTCCACCACAAAGCAAATACATTTCTCAGAATGTCAAACCATTACTTTAAGGCCTTATTTTATTTTATTTTTTAGAAAGACTTCTGTTTAAATCCAGTTTATAACCCTTATAGAGTAACAATTACCATATCATTCCACTGAGATGATAGCATGCGGAGTGGCTTTTATTTTGCAAAAATGCCTTTGATGCTGGGCACTACGTCCTTTCTACCAGGATTATGTAAGTGAAGTCAGCAGCTTCTGTAGAGGATATTATAATGGCTGCTTTCCCAGAAGGACAGCTTTGTCTATTAAGGATCATTAACACTGTGCAAACCTTTTATCAAGGGGAACAAATGTAGTCTCTCATTTGTACTTTGACCTTGTCCTTGATTGTCCACTTTCTGCGCTGCTTAAAAGGATACAAAACATTATTAGTTCCATTTGCACATAAAGTCAGAAAACATTCCCCACTTTTGTAGAACTTCTTAATTAGCCTGCTTCCTTTAGCTGTGACACAAAGCCAAATAAACACAATTGGCTCAACACTTTGATCTGCCCTCCTTTTTGGAAGCATGAGAAGTCTTTTGAATTCTGCAGCAGTCGCTTTTTTCTGACCTTTTCAATGATGATTAAACACATACTCCTATTATGGTTTAGGAGGAAACACAACAACAGCAACGTCATTACAAATGCATGAGCATACCTTTGGATTGTCATCTGTCTCTTCTTGTAGACCTAATGTAAACGTGCCAGTAGGCTCATCAATGATCCTTTTTTACATCCATTTGGAGATTTTGTTTGATCTTAATATGACCTTAAGAAACAAAGGATACTATCTATGTATTCATAGCTTCTCTGTGTATTCATAAAAGATTTAATATGGCTGTAATTTATCTTGAGAAGGTTCTGGGTTGCATACATAGTTATATCTTTGTACAGGTTGTCTTGGGTTTTCTATGGAGCTGAACCCTGGTACTGACAGATAAATGTGCCAATTAGAATTATTAAGGAACCTCTCAAGTATTGTGTTGCTCAGTGCAGGGCTTAATGGGTAGGGCTTAATGTAGTCCTGCTAAATCTGTGTGGACCTGGTGAAGCTCTGTTTCACTCTATCATATTCCAAATTTGGAGGTATTAAGTGCCAGTTCCTTGCTCAGATGAGTTCATATGAAAGAAAATTACAAGAAATACATTGAATTCTATAAATGATGCTTTCAAAGCTTATTAGACTTAAATGTCTGCTTCAATTTCCAAGAATGAATTTGCATATGGTTCTGTGTAATGTGTAACAAGCCAACTGGCATGTCAGGCTGTTTTTTAAAGTTGCAGTTTGGTTAGGGTTAAGCAACAAATGTACTTGGTTAGGTTTGGGTAAAATTGACTTTTGACAGTGTTACAGTCCCTAAAGCCATGACTCAAAGGAAGCCAGCACCACAGCGCTCTTGCAATTCAACAAGCTTTTAACAGTGGAAATATTATTACTTAAAAAAAATTGAGCACAAATAAGGCAACCCTGACAAAAACAAACAAAAGAGGAAGAGGACCATGAGCCAACCACACCATAGGCTGTTGTGTCGAGGCTTCGCTTAAACTAATACTAGCAAAATAGACTAATAGAACTAAAACCAAAAACAGGACTGCCAGTAACTCCCAATGCAACTAATAATTAATGAACAAAACTGAAAAGGCAACTGAGGGATAACACTCCTGCTGATGGAAGTAAAGGAGAGAAAGGGAGACGACCTGCAGGTCAGCCTTCTGCTGCCAATCAGCACTCAGGATGAATAAGAGAGTAGAGAGGACGTTAATAAGGACAACAGAAAAATCAATGATGGTATCAATCTATCTATCAGTGATAATAGATGTGCAAATGCACTGAGGCATGTAACAGACAGTCACATCTTCTGCGAGAAGAACTCATGTCTTTTCTGGCAGGAAGTCCTGAAGCGACCTCTCCCATGTGCTTGGAACTGGAGCTGAGGGGTGTGGCTGGACCTGTGGTTACATCAAGCTGCATATATTAAACTACAGTTTAGCTCATATTATCCTGTAGTTTATTTTTCATTTTCCTTTTTATATTATTATTTTTTTTTGATTTGTGATATGTTTCTGAATCTGTCTCCTTGGTAGCATTGAAGGTTCAGGAATCTTCTGCTGGGCTGCTGTTGTCTCCGGTACATTCCGTCTCTTTCTCTTTTGTCTTCTCTCAGCATCAGAGTAATCTGCCCTGAAAGATATTAAAAAGCCAGAGGACCTCAGCAGAGATAATAAAAGATAGTCAAAGCACCTATTGATTCAACAGCTCCACTCTATTTTTTTCATGCAACACATGGACTTTATCCACATGAAATATGCTGGACAAATGGAACCTATTTGACTGGATGAGTTAATCTGATTTTATATAGAGTTCTGTCTTCCTTTGAAAGTACAATGTAAACATCAAATACTACATTTGGATTTCACATTGAAATTTTGATTCATATTGCTTATATTGGTATGCTGCCTGTCTAGTCTTCCTTTTGGCTGATTCACTCTTTTTCTGTTCGCTTAAGTTAAGACCTATTGTGTCACGCTCTGAACTGGAGATTGTAATTCATGCATTTATTTCATCATGATTGGATTACTGTAACTCATTGTTCACTTGTCTAAGCAAAAACTCTGCGGAACATCTGCAGGTTGTTCAGAACGCTCCTGCGAGGCTTCTGACAAAGTCTTCCAAGTACTCTCCTGTCACACTTTTGCTGATCCAGCTGCACTGGCTCCCAGAGTCCATTTTAAGATTCTAGTTTGACTTCATGGGCAAGCACCAGGCTACATCTGTGAACATTTACAGCTGTACATCCCCATCAGGTCCCTGAGATTGTGTGATCAGGGCCTACAGGCTGAGCAGCACACGAGGCTGATAACTGAAGGAGACAAAGCTCTCTCCTTCTGAATTTGAGAGCTGTGAACTCGGTGGTCTCTTTCAAAAAGAGCTAAAAACTCATCTTTTTAGACTTGTGTTTGGATACTTTTGTTTTTTCTTTTTCTGTTGTGCTCTGCTATTTTGTTGTGAAGCACTTTGTGATGTTTGTCTTGAAAGGAGCTATAGAAATAAAAAATTTACAAGTATACTTAATTGCTTTGCCATCATCACTCTTAGCAGCTACAGAACTATTTAATGAAAGAGGTCGTGCTTCACATTTTTAAGCTCTTGTGTTTGGTTTTGGTTTTTTTCGAATAATTTTTTGAGAAAAATTCTCGGTGACATTGAGCTGCACAAATAAGGCTGTTTGACTTATCTGGGCATTTTCCTGGTAACCGTTGAACAACATCATATTCAGTAATAATTACAAGACTTGTCTACATCGCTCGCTGTTGTGGGTTCATGTTTCCTTTGACAAAAGTACCCATAATGAAGTAAGTTGGATTGAGCTGGGAGGGGATGGAAATCCGTCAAATGGCAGTCTCACCCATTCTGTTAACATCCAAAGGCTGTGTTGGTGCAGCTATAGAAAGAGGAAGCCTACTTTTAGAGTAGAATAACCATGACATGGTCATTGTCAAATTAATTCAGTCTATTTTTGTGTAAGACTGGGAGCCTGGCCCATCAGTTAAGCTCCCTATAGCCATTCCAGCAGTGGCTATGAACCCTTTCTTACCAGGTGAGTTTGCCATTCTGTAAAGTTTATCTGAACAGTAATTATTTCTGATGAATCAATTTTCAATTAAAAAGCTACATTCACACTCTAAGACTACATTTCATTAGTAGTTCACTGTACACAAACTGGAAACGTTATTACTTCATCAGGTGCACCTTGCTAGTAGCAGGTTGGACCCCCTTTTTGCCTTCAGAAATGTCTTAATTCTTCATAGAATAGATTGAACAAGGTACTGGAAACATTTCTCTGAGATTTTGGTCCACATTGACAGTTGCTGCAGATTTGTTGGCGGCACATCAATAATGCAAATCTCCCATTCCGCCACATCCCAGCGGTGCTATATTGGCTTAAGATAATTGACAGTGGAGGCCAGTGAACTCATCATCATGTTCAAGAAACTAGTTTGAGATGACTTGACCTTCGTGACATGGGGCGTTATCCTGCTGGAAGCAGCCGTCAGAAAATTTCATAAAGGGATGGACATGGTCAGCAATAATACTCAGGTGGGCCGTGGTGTTTAAAGGATGCTGAGCTGGTTCCAAGGGGCCCAAAGTGTGCCAAGAAAATATCTTCCACACCATTATACCACAGCGACCAGCATGAACTTTTGATACAAACCAGAATGAATTCATGCTTTCATGTTTTTTATGTCAAAACTGACCCTACCATTTTTGCCAGGGAACTGCTGCTCACTGGATATTTTCTCTTTTTTGTCCCCAGACCATTCTCTGTAAACCCTAGAGATTATTGTGAGGGAAATTCCCAGCATATCAGCAGTTTCTAAAACACTCAGACCAGCCCATCTGGCACCAACAACCACGTCACATTCAAAGTCACTTAAATCACCTTTCTTCCCCATTTGGATGCTCAGTTTGAATTTCAGGATTCTGACCATTTCTACATGTCTAAATGGACTGATTAGCCAATTAGATATTTGTGTTACTGAGCAGCTGAACAGGTGTACCTAACAAAGTGGCTGGTGAGTGTATGTGAAGTGCTAATAGAAGTGCTGGCAATAGTCAGACTGAGAAAACAGGACCATCTTTTTTAGATTCAACCCCTGGAACTAGCAACAAAAACCAGATTCATAATCACCTCTCCACCTCTGATATTTAGCCTCCACATGCTACTATTACTGTGGGGGAAAAAGCCATCACTGGCACTTCCAAGTTTATTTTGGCCAGTTTGCTAGGAAACCAGTTAGACCCACACAGTTTTCATCATCTGTCTCCTAACAGAATGCCCTTGCAAAGAAATCTGGCAGTGGTGACAGTAGTGATGTCTGATGCATTAATTTAAAGGATAATCAGCACTATAATGCTGGTGGGCCCTTTTCCAAAAAGCTTGGAATACTGTTTATAAATACAACTGAATGCAATATTTTCATAATTTATTTTTTACAATAACGATTTAAAGCCAATAATGAGTATAAAGTATAAAGAAGGCATCTCAAATGTTAAGATTTTTTTTATTATTGGAAATATATATGCTTTGAATCTGAATTCAACAGGATGTTTCAGAAAAGTTGTGGTGGGGGCAAGACAAGACTGGAAAAGCTGGCTAATAACGAAAGGGGGGAGATGGGGAGGAGTACACCTGTCTGCGAAAGGCTGTGTAGGCAGTTTGTTCATTTTAAGGATATAATTTCTCAGAGAAAAATTGTCAGTAGTTTTGGGGATTTTATCATCTAGGTACATAATAGCATTTAAAGATTTCAGAAATCCTTAGAAATTTCTATGCAGGGAACAAAAACCCAGTATTGAATGGTTTTGCTCTTCGAGCCATAAGCCAGAACTGCATTAAAAACGGCAGCTAATTGGGGACACTGTCCATGCTCACCTCTGCATGCATCAGCTGGGATTCTTCAATTTCCTTTTGAACTACACAAGAGAGAAATAATTAGGAATTTGACAGCTGTCTAAGTCATGAGATCCAAGATGGGGCTGGAGCAGGTGACCCAGTCATACCCAAACTGATGACACAGCTTACCTTGACAGCTGAAAGAGGGGCTCTGCTCCACCCACTCCCAATCTGTCTGTGTTTGAGACCTCGTCAGAGTAATAAATCTTCCATCCAACAAATGAACCTTTATGAACTCTGGTGGGACTGAGGGAAACAGAGACAGAAGACAAAAAAAATGTAAGTAAAGCTTCATGAGAGCAAATTTATTCATCAGCATTCATCAGAAGACGCTAGAAAAGATGAATTTCTTTTTGTTTTATTTCATCAGCTTCCTGCTAATTGTGCTGGGAGGGTAGCGTTCAGGCCTTTTTATTTTTTATGTAAACTGATGTCTACTGTGATAAGTCATGTGAGACTGAACCCATTTCACAACTTAGTCCATAACCACTGAAAATATAGCGGCTGCAAACTGTAATAAACCCAAGCATTCTGGTTTTCTAATTAAACTGTGGCAGGTAAAAATCCCTCTAGCCAAACTGACCAGCTAGATAAACTGTCATGTCCATTAGAGCACAACTGAGCCCAAAGACCAAAAACAACATTTAAGTCAATAATGCAGTGTAAATAAAGTGACTGCAGAAAATAGAAATGCAAGATGGTACTTACTTATATGCGGCCTACATGAAAAAGAGACAACCTAGCTGTGAATAGTTGCCACAATCTTTCATTCTCAACTCACTTCTCATAATCTGTACTTCTTGCAAAAAACATGCCAGCATATAGTTTCCCAAGGTCATCTGTGACTAGTGAGGCACAGATTTCAATGTTGAAATGAGTAGTTGTCAAGTATGTTATTAACAGTGGGATCTCTCTTGTCGTCACGTCTCCTGCTCCTCCAGGCTCTTCAGGTTGTCGTTAGACTGTCGAGGGGGAGAAGTCACCTTCACCGGGACCCTCAGGAGAGGCAGAAGCAGTAACTCTGATAGGACTGAGACCGACTCATGTTTTCAAATTGAAATGTGCCAACTGAGCCAAAATCTTCGTCGAAACTCTCTGAATATTGTAGTTACATTTGTATTATTTCTGTTATTATTCAAGCGCATTTGCCTGGCAGTATTTGTGCATCAGGCTCATGTACATCCAAAATGCAATCTGGATAGTTTCCCAGCTCCCATTCCATTCATTAATAATGACTTGATAGAGTGTGACTTAGTGATAAAGGCTTTGTGGCATTAAGCAAAGAAAATCTCTCACTTCGCTAAAATAGACATTTTGCTACATTTAGATTTTGTGAGGATATGTCAAACAAGATAATGGACAAATTCTAGTAAAAGAGGGAAAAACTATAACACAATATCCCTACTGAAGCTTATAAAATGATCTCACTCTGTGATAGCAGACAATGCACTTCAACACCATCCTTTCATTCAGGGTGATGCATCAAGGGAAGTAATTACAGTCACTACTGACAGATCGATGACTAATGCTGACAACAGTACCTTAGTCCATAAAACCCTGATTTTCCTCAGTCGAGTTATAGGAGGCACAGCAACAAAGAGCTGTCCTTTGTATTAAACATACAGCCTGTTTATTATTGTAGAGACTATCTTCACGCAAAGTGTGTATGTGTTCATCTGAAGGTAAGCTGGCAATCACAATCAGTGCTGTCGGTGAACTTTTTTTTTTTTTACTTTGATCATAAATTAAATGAATCATTTGCATTACACTAAATCTCACGGCTAATTAGCTGTGCTAATTATTACTGTTTTCATTATTTTCCATTCCAGAGTTGGCCAAAAAGCATTTCTGAGGAATTTTTCAACAATGTGGACTGTGACTTTTGCTCTATTTTTGGGAAATCTTCTCGTTGGTGGAATGGCCAACAACCAGGATTCAGAACTGTCTCCTGTAATTGAGCTTGCTGAAACAACCTCCCCTGTTTTTTTAATACCGGAAAAGGAGAAATCCAACAGCTCAATTCATCCACCTCAAGTAGTGGGACCAAAAGCATCACAACCTCCTATGTGTTCAGAGTCAGCTGGAATCAGAGCCACCTTCAAATATGTCAATATCACAGTCTCCCTGCTTGTGTTTATTGTTGGAATAGTGGGGAATTCAGCCTTACTTAAAATTATATACGTAAACAAACGCATGAGAAGTGGGCCTAATATTCTCATTGCCAGTCTTGCTTTGGGAGATCTAATCCACATTGTGATAGACATTCCAATCAACGCTTACAGGGTGAGTTATTTACCACACGGCGTGCAATTACTGTTTTTTTTCTGCACTTAATTTCAGCTGGAATTGATTGTGGGTGTGGGTGTGGGTGTTTATTCTTCTTTTTTTTTTAAATTGCCAAAAATGCCCTTTTGTCTTTGTTGCAGCTCATGGCAGAAGATTGGCCCTTCGGTTTAGTACTTTGCAAACTCATTCCCTTCATACAAAAAACCTCTGTTGGAATTACTGTGTTGAGCTTATGTGCTCTGAGTGTTGACAGGTAAGGAGATAAGCAGCACTGTCCTGTGCCCTCCAAGAAAATAGTGTTCGGTGGCTCCTATCTGTATTTCATCACGCAGGCAGATTTATTTAGCAGTAGCCCTTGAAATGTTCTTTAGCTGAAAATGCATCATTGTTACAGACAAAAAGTTCCTTAAGCCACAACGTTTTCTCACTGATTTTGCAGATACAGAGCTGTTGTGTCCTGGAATCAAATCAAAGACATCTGGGTTTCAGTGTGGACAGCAACTGAAATAGGTCTGATATGGGTTATTTCCATCCTGCTGGCTGTCCCTGAAGTTGTCGGCTTTGATATGATAACCATGGACTATAAAGAAAAGCGTCTCATGATATGTCTGCTTCATCCCATGCAAACCACAAAGTTCATGCAGGTAATGTAATTGTCTCCATAACAGCATGTGTTTGAGCTGAATTTTCATACAAGTGTCAAAAATAACTGAAAAATATAATATTTATTGTAGCATTTCTTCTAACTTCAGCCAGCAAATTTGTTTAGATGTCCAAATCAACCTACAAATATTGTTTCTTGCATGCTGCTGCCACATATACAGCTGATGGCCTTGCTGTGTTTAACTAACAGGTTTATAAAGCAGTGAAAGACTGGTGGCTGTTTGGCTTCTACTTTTGCATGCCACTGGTTTGGACTGCCGTGTTTTATGCACTGATGACCAGGAAAATGCTGAGAAAAACTGAGAACACACTATGTGAACACATCAAGCAGGTACCATTCGACTTTTCAGCAAACTTTGCAGCACTTTGGCATCTTTTCCCATTTAAAGTTTATTTTTGATATCAACCATATCCTTTCCTTTTGAAGAGAAGAGAAGTTGCAAAAACTGTCTTCTGCCTGGTGATTGTATTTGCTCTCTGCTGGCTGCCTCTATACATCAGCAGGATCTTGAAATTAACCATTTATGAGGAAAAAGACCCTAATAGATGTCAGCTATTGAGGTGAGCACAAAGTACTGAGACCCTTTTTTTTTTTTTTTAACTGGTCACTGCCCCGCCCATGAGCTTTCTGACATTTTCTGACAACCATTTTTTTCAGTGTCTTCCTTGTCCTTGACTATTTTGGCATAAATATGGCATCACTGAACTCATGCATCAACCCTATCGCACTGTACATAGTCAGCAAAAGATTCAAGAGATGCTTTAAGGTAAGTGTCATGCTCTTATTGTTATCCTTACAGATGGGACTATTTAGTTTAAATAAATCGCGTATATCTTGAAAACTGTTGGTCCACATTGTATGAGCTATCATGGGTGTCATTAAGGACATATGGAGTCATGTCTGTAAAATAGCCAGACTGCAGCAAGTAATAACCTGAGGGGGTAATAAGTGAAAATGGTCTGGAAAAAAAAACACATCATCAGACACTTGGCAATCTACCAGACAGTTGGTCACTGAATCAAAGTGACATGCTATAAAAGAAGAAGAAAACATTGCTTCAAGGCAATTTTCAAGGGAAGAAATTCAAAAGCCTTTGTTGTACCACAAGTTCAGAAGGCGATACCTAAAACATTATTTTATTTAATTTGGATAATGTCAGATTTTTTTTGCACACCACAATGCATAGAGAACTATGTTTTTTTCTCTGTAGCAATACTTTAAAAAAAAATATAATATGTATGTAGCACCCAAAGCTGAAGCTTGCTTTATACAAATGTATTTCCAGCCAACGTATCTATTCTCAAGGTCTCCCACGACATGCACTCTCTGAATTAATGAAAGCTCAAACTGTGGATCATTATTAAAAGATGTACAACATGAGAAAGATCACTGTACTGTAGATTTGTACAACAAATACTCCACATACAAACTTTACAATAGGCAGTTTTCTCCAGGTGAAGCTGATGGGAAATGTTTGTTGTCCTCTGAACAAATTTTGTGTGTGGTCCTTCAGGCATGTCTGTGCAGGTGTCTACCTCTTCAAGCTGTTGCCCATGACAAGGTGCAGTCTGTTTTGAAGTCCAGAATGCAGGATCAAGCCTCAGAACAGAGTTGCAACATCAAAGCTGATAAGCAGACTCCCATACCTGTACCCGAGCAGGAGAACGCCTTACTGTGCTAACAAAACTCACTGCGAAAATGCTTTGCGAGATTGTCGATATTTCTTTATTAAATATACATGGCTATCAAAACAACTACAAAGGCAACTCCATCGGCAGCTCTGCAACCTTGACCTGCCATCCTAATAATATAAAATACCTTCTGAATAACATGGAGCACTGTCTTTTGTAATGCTGTCGTCAGTTGAACATCTGCTTTGGCATGAGCAACCTGGAGTCAGACTGTTCAGACTATTTGCCCTCGAGGCTTGACTCACTCCCTAACATTACATCAGATTTTACCTAGTACCTATCCTGTATCATGCATCACAGTTCTCAAATCACTGTTTTGGGCACGATGTTAACCTGGCACCCATCAACAGAAATCTTGTCACGGCTTAGCGGCTGCATATATATTATTTTAATTCTGTTTCTGGATTCTGGAAAGCCACTGTGCCAGAGGAAATTAAGCGAAAGGGAATCCAAAATTATTATGGTGGGTTTTATGAGGTATGGTGTATTATTATTTTGTACTATTTACATATCTGTTAAATTTCACACGCATACACAGCGTTTCAAGAATTTATGGCATTCCTTTCCTTCTTGAACCCTGAGAAATGTATCAAATTGGTGCCACGAGTAGATCCCGTCTCCACCACTGAATGACTGATTGATGGTGGCCTATTTTTAATGCATTGTTAAATGTGTAATGCATGGAGACACTTTATGAAAGACCTGTGAGTGGGGAAGAAGAAAAACGAAGATGACAGAATGAGGTCAGGAAGAGAGAGGGATTGGGGGGAGTCTGAGGGGGGCACCTGATAGGTCTTCCTGTCACAGGACAAGGCAAGCACAAATAGAGTGCTGCTCTTCCAGCTAATGCTGTATCAGTCTGCAAAACTGTCTTGATGCTGTGCGCTGGAATGCCTATTAAAAGTTTATCTTGTGTAAGTAAACGCGACTGTTTGCAAAAACGGAGTCATTTGTTTGAATAAAAGCTTTTGAATGCTTGTTATGTTTTCTGATGCTTATACAAGAGATGACAGAAAATCTTTATTTTAATGCTTTTCCATAAAAAAAAAATAAAAATAAAAAAACAAAAAAACTGTGGTATACACCAGTTAGCCACAATATTAAAAACATTGACATGTGAAATGAATGACAACGATCACCTTGTCATAATCATGAGCAATATAAAAAATATGTCTGTAACCACAGCAATGTGCCATTATGAGGCTGCAGGCTGAGTGTTTTGTTTTTGTGGTTGCCATCTTGCTGTCTTGAATTGGATGTGACAAGTGAGGAGTGGAAATGAGTGTAAAACCGAGGACACAACACACTTATTGGCTAAGGACTTGTCAATCACAATCACAAGTGACTGACAAGTCCTCTTTGGCTGAGGACTTGCCAATCACAAGTCCTCAGCCAAAGAGCATGCCTTGGATAATCCTCCTTTCTGATTCTAACAATGGCATTACAAAAAGAACTTCATGTTTTATTCAATATGACCTCAAACTAGTGACTAAGCCAATAAAGTCATCAGGAAAGTGTTTACTGAGGTCACTGAGCTGTGGGTTGTTTTCCAATAGATTCTATTCAGCCATTTTTATTTTTCAACTATATGAGTCGCCCCCTGCTGGCCATTAAGAAGAATCCTGGTTTAAGCCACATCTCCCTTGCCTTTACATTTCAGACCTGGGCCCTATTCCAGGAAGCAAGTTCAACAAACTGAGTTTAAAAACATACTCTGAGTTGATCAACTCTGATCAAAGGCTGATTTTAAGATTAGGCTTAAAACCTTCCTTTATGATCAAGCTCATAGTTAGGGCTGGATCAGGTGACCCTGAACCATCCCTTAGTTATGCTGCTATAGGCCTAGGCTGCTGGGGGG
>JASGAU010382230.1:0-36391 GCA_030220045.1 Australoheros facetus
AGCCCAGCCTTTTTAGCTCAGTTTTTCCCCACTGGTAGGCTGACCAGCACTTGTGGTCCCATTCAATTCCGTACAGCCTCTCATTAGACGGACTCCAATTCCACCATCGTGGACTAGAGCTAGCAACAGCAGTGGTTCTGCTCTGGAAATCTGCTCCAAGCTATATGACTAATCCAGCCACATCGTGATGGAGTCCTCATTTAAATGCTGCCACTCTGAGCTCGCCACCGCTGCAGAACAGAACAGAGACTACCGCCGGTATCTGCAAGACAGTGGAGCTGGAGTCCAGCAGCTCATGGTGGCTACTATTAGCTTGAATGTGAAAAGACACTGTGCAATGGGCGATTAATGGTTTTATGACTTCTCTTTGCTTGTGCTAATGACACACACAGTTTTAACATTTGTCATCATGCTATTGTTTTGAGCGTCGCAGCTCTATCGACTATTCACAGCAAAAGGATGCGATGTATGTAGAATTAGCTTTAAATAAATCTGTGTGCACAGGGAAAGAAGAAACACGCCCCACAACACTTGCTAAGAGGACGCATTCATTTTTGGTTTGAGCTTAGGGTTTAGAAAGAACCCGAAGCTCAAAACAGCTTAAAGAAAGGCAAACCCCTGATTATGCTAAGTCCAGCTATCTAGGATGCTTACTCGCTGCTGCTTTCTCTCCTCTGTTTAATTTGTAATTTCTGATTAGTTGATAAATGCCCACCGGAATGCAACTCAAGGATAAAGGAGGAATCTATAAAGCATCTGGGTTAGAGCTTAATGGCTGCTGTATATTTCTAAAGGAGGGAGAAACAAGATTTTCTCTTGACACGCAGGTGGTGTCTTATTAAAGCAGTATACAACACATAGTGACAGTAATCGCAAGAGGCGAACGCTCTAAGGTCGCTTTCCGTTTAAAAATTTTAGCATGGCCAAGCAGCTGAGAATGCAATGTGATGATATTGACAGAAGCATTCAGAACTAATGAGACAGGCGAAAAGATCTCTTTAGGGGAGATCAGGAGCTGAACAACAGTCTGAGAAGACTGCTGTTTTCTGACGCCTGTTTCCCCAGTGGGATATGGGAGGAGGGAGGAGGAGACCATATGGCTGCGAAGCTGTGCGCTTGTACTGGGATTTAACAGCAACAGTGAGTGAGGCATGAGTGTGCGGTGGTAAGAGGTGGTGGTTGCTGAAGCTATTCTGCTCACATCCTCATGCAGTGTCAGGGAAAGCTGCCCTCTCTTACTTCTCCTCACAGTGATGGAAGGGGAGGTAGTAAAAAGGGACGTGGGGGACGGGGGGAGCATTAAAATCGAAGCTGGTGTAATGGGAAGAGTAGAGCGAGAGCGGCGGAGTAGAGGTTGGATGGGAAAGAAAAACGAGAAAGATAAAGAGCTGGGTTTTTTGATAGGAGGTCTAATCTAAATTCAAACTTCAGGGTATGAACCTACCACCGCTGCTCCAACCCCTGCAGCCCCTCCGCACACACACACAAGTTCCCAAACTGTGATCTACATGGGCATGAATAAGCGGCGGCCCAAATAATTCTTGAATCCTTATCAAAGACATCCCTACGACCAACCACACAAACACCCACAACATAATCAGTAAAGCGGGGACTGCCAATATAAAATGAACCCAGAACATGTGAAAATAACTTCTGTGGCACTTTCACTGCATGATGACACTGAAAAAGTAAACAGCATGACTGGAGCCAAACCTTGATGTTACTGGTAAAAAGAATCAAAAAGCTTCATAAATAAGACTTTAAAGACAGAGTTTAAAAAAAAAAAACTCCTCATTATACGCGCATTCCCGACAGTGGCGCTGCCCTGTCGTTCGGCTTTTGTTTCAGCATCTGAGAAACAATGAAAAGAAATCTAAAAACCAAAAAAAGCTACGAGGAGAACAAAAGCTGTGGAAGTCATTCAGATATAAACTCTCCGATGTCCTCAGAAAACGCTTCTGGTCTCGTTTTAAGATGTCGTTGTGCCTTGCCAATTTTTTACATGAATGAGAATAGGAAACAGCGCAATCAATCAAAGTCGGTCTGTTTCCTAACTAGCTACCTAACACGAGGCTCAACATATTAACCGAGACAGCCGGCAAATGGTAATTTGTGGTAGCTTGAGAAGTTCCTCTTTTAAAATTTCATGTTGGATGATTATGTATGGGACACGGAGCACAGAGGACGGGGTGAGGTGGGTGGGTGGGGGTTTGGGGGATGGTCGACTTCAAGGTGAGTTGAGATCACAGGAGGTTCTGCCAGCAGCTGCTGTAAAATACATGGAGCGATCAGTTTGATGAGATTCAACAAGACTGACCCCACTTGGCTGTGATTAGAAATTCCACTCGTGGAAAGTCACACACCCTGCAGAGTTTCTGTGAATGTGATCACACAGATGAATCCCATTAAAAGTGAGGCAGAGCAGATGGATCGTATTGTTGCCAAGACCGGGAGCTTCAAAAACACTTTCGACAGGTTGCTAAGCAGTTTAAATGAAAGGCGTTAAGACGTAATGCATCACTGTATGCGGAGGCAATCAACATAAAGCTGCTACTGCAAACTCTGCATTTACAGCTTTGTTCGGTTCTTTTGAGCCGGAGAGGAATAATTAAGTGCTTACCACTGCAAAGATCCCGAATCCACAAATCTGTGCAGGTAGATCGCTTTGAGGAGACTTAAATTAAAGACACTGCTAAGATTCATGAGGCTCCCTCATGTTTAGGTGTAAGATCCCATATGCCTCATTCACATAGTAAAAACAAAAAAGTGTTACTAATAACATTAACATTCTCTTGATTCTAGATATGTTCTGAGAAGCAATGAGAATGCAGCCAGCATGAATATCAAGAAACTTAAAGAATGAAACAGAAATCAGACGTTATTCATTTTGTTAATTACGCCTGTGATTTTCCTCCAGAGCAAATATTTGTTTTTACCACATTCTTGTGATTTTCATAAACACAACATTTATCTTAAAAATAACTGCAAAAACAAAACAACAACAACAACAATGTACTTCCTGTAGAGAAAGTAAAGGATTTAAACCTGAAACTGCTACTGACTATTACTGCAAAGGGGTTAACGCGAGGTTCTCATGAGGTGTTTGACTAAGGCCTGAAAAAGGCCAACTGGAGCTGCCTCGTGTCGCAGAAAGACCCGTCTTCTGTTTGGCACCATTTGCTTTTGCACTCTGATGGGCGTTAAGGAACAGCCTAGCTGTTTGATCATGTTTTCATATCTGGAGAGTAAACGTAGGAGGGGTGTATGATTAGAACTTTAGAAGCAGATAACCATGGTTACTGTGATGTTCCAGTACAAATGTGTCTATATTTTATACTTGAGTTTAGTTTTTATCATTTGAAATGTTAAATTTCAGTTTTTATTAGCTTCACTCTCAGCATTTTTAATTACTGAGCGGTCTTGTCAGTGATGAAATATAAAAAGTTCAGAACAAACATTAGAATGCAGTATGACTGTGGATTCACAGCCACTCAGATATCTCAGTAAACAGATGCACCAAAGCCTAATCAATATTGTGTTGACAAATTTGACCAAATTTCCAACTGCTAAAGCTGAAGACTAAAACCAACTACATTATTATTTTTATCTTGTTTTGTTACTGTTCTGTTTTCCAAGTCTCCTTTTTTATTTGTACTTTAACTTGAATGTGTTTGGGCATGTAGTTTTATAATAACATTGTTCTACATGTGAGCGAACTTCATCCATAATGTGTAATGTGTTACTAGTAGTAGAATGTGTAATGCGTAGCTAGCAGAGTAGTTTAATAGTAAGTGTATGTTAGATGGATGGATGGACGGACGGATGGATTTCAGCTGAAAACAAAGAAAATGACTGAATCCACTTCACTCATTTCACTCTGTAAATCCTCCTTTCACTGTCTAGCATTGCAGGAGATCCACACTCCTCTGCAGCTCTGTATTTCTGTACCACTCTGTACTGTATCATCATATTCACTGAGCCACGCCCACTGTGACCGGGATCTACTTTAAATCCGTCTTGAAGCTAAACCCAGTCAACATATTTATTTTTCCCACTGGAAAGGAAAAATTCCACTTGCTTCTATTGGACTGGACTGAACACACAAATCTCTAAGGCATGTATAGGAAGTCACCATGACAAAATAAAAAAAAAAACACCTTCTGCCATGTACACAAGCTGAGAAAAACAATTCTGCATTATTTAACCAAAAATGAACACGTCCTCATATTCTAAAAACAAAGAACCCCGCCGTCAACCTGTAGCACTAAATCAATCACTGTTTCCATATAGAAGAGATTAACAAAGCAGCCGTTCACACAGGACAACCACCCTCTGTAAGGCAGCCTTCTCATTTGGATGTTGACTTAATTCAACATGCACATCAGCTCTTGCAAAGAAGGCACGTACTGTGCAATGAACCAAACAAACACCAAAGCCATTTGCTATTCTGCGACGAATAGCAATTACGATTTTTATGTCTCATTGGTTAACCCATTTGTTGTTCTGCAGAGCCATGGATATGGAAAACAACTTAATCTCCATGTGAAAGAGATGAAGAAATACATGTTGATGGAGGAAAAGATTTTAATCCTCATTTCACTCACATCCCGGCACAATCAGCTTTCATATGTTGGTCATATTTCTTGCACTTCATTGTCATGCAGATGTGGTATTGTTTTTAGAGCTGGTAGCCAGTTGTTTCAAGTGCATTTCAGCAAAGTCCAAGTCTTTTATTCAAAATCGAGTGAATGCAGATCTTTTGGGCATTACTTCGTCCGAATTCTGAATTCCAAACCAGTCCACTTGATAAAGGACATTTATTTTCCAGGGGCTTACTCTACCAGTTTGTCTGCCCAGTTTTCATCAGGTCCAACTACAAGTGCCCTGCAGTCCCATTTAAGAAGAAAAAAGTTTAATGGCTGAGAGAAAACAGGCGAAGTGAGCCTGCTACTCAAGTCACCTTGAACACTAAAACATGGTGTTCAATGGGGATTGCTTGGCTCTCCCAAAAGGGAGCGTGCCTGGCAAGTAACACAGGTGCCTCAGCATTGCCTTAATAACTACTTGTTCTCTTTCATTTTGCAAAGTATATACAGTTTAAGAAAGAAGCCTGTCATGGGCAGTTTTGCCAATAAGGTACAGAATAAAAGAGTATGCATAATAAAAGGAACAAAAATACTCCAAGCTTTGTTGTTTTTTGGTTTGTTTGTTTTTTTTAACTTTCGCAGCTCTTCAATCCTGTTTCAGCATTTTTCAGCAGCATCAGTAGCAGAAGTACAGATGAACACAGGACAAGAGCCTCTGGCCTGGAGCCATGAGACTGGAAGGGCCATGGCCAGCTGGTTAGAAGTGACTGAGAGGGGGCTGTCCAATAGTAAATCCAACGTCAATGGTGCTGGTTGTGTACTGCTGCAAAGTCCCACATGAAATTTGAAGTAAAGATTGATTTAAAATGTTAGTTTTAAAATTTGAATATGTTTAATTTGATTGTTTCTCACATCTGCTGCAAACTGGTCTGGACCCTGGAACTTCCAAACCAGTCCCGGCCCTTTTGGACTATTTTTACAGTCAGGTTCCTGGATGAGTGTGCAAAGTGTGGCATGAAAGAGGGAAGAGTTTAGCCTGGTGTTTGGAGGGTATGTTCATAATAAACAGCTTAAGGTCAGCTTTATTCTTAATGTAACCTGATGTGTTTTTCCACTGTTATGTTACAACACCTGTCCTTTTTTCCTGGAATGGGAGGAGCTGCTGACTCTATATGCAGGACTTGGAGCCCCTCTACACATGTATGTGTGCCAGGCCACAGCGACGAGCAGACTCCAGTTGAAAGGGGCATAGCCTGTTGCTGAATTCTTTCTGTAGAGTTACTAAATTTTGGATTTTCATATTTAAATTGGAGAGTTGTTGATATTTTTCCATTTCCTCTCCAGTTTGAGTCGTGGTGTTTGCCTCCACTGCTCAGTCATCCCTCACATGAACTCTTTGCCATCAATGTCACACAGTTGTTGTTTGACTATTCCAGGCTGAAGCATCTGTGAACTGAATAGCTAATTTATATAATCAGCCTTCTGTTATCATTATTGTTTTTACACAGATGAAACGCAGCCTGCAGCTGGTGATGCTATTGGCCCACACAGTCCAAAAATGTTATAATATACGTGCATATAATATACGTGCATAGCTTTAATTATCACCCATCACTATGAGGACACTTTGACTGGGATTTGATCTTTAAAAGATTTTGTTGTGCCAATGCGATTACTGATTCTTCTTACAGGTTCAATTCTTTAATAAGTTTTTTGTTTTTTAAAGCACGGTGGCGCAGTGGTTAGCACTGCTGCCTCACAGTTAGAATACCATCTGGAAGGTATTCTAACAAGATTCCACCTTGGCCCAGGCCTCTCCCTCTCTCTGTGTGGAATTTGCATGTTCTCTCCGTGCTTGCGTGGGTTTCCTCCGGGTACTCCAGTTTCCTCCCACATTCCAAACACATGCACTTACTGGGGTTAGGTTAATTGGCTAAACTAAATTGCCCATAGGTGTGAGTGTGAAAGGTTGTTTGTCTCTCTCTGTGTTGGCCCTGTGTGAGGCTGGCGACCTGTTCAGGGTGTACCTGGCCTCTCTCCCTATGACAGCTGGGATAGGCTCCAGCCCCCCCACGACCCTGAACAGGATGAGCGGAAGTGAATGGATGGATGGATGGATATTTCTGATCAATTTTCTGTGTGAAGACAAAGTAAGCCTGCACAGGTTTTCAGCTTCAGTGTCACTATCACTATGTTAGTGTTGGATCAAAGTATAAAAAGGCTTGCATTGCAAAGGTGTCCGTGTCCCAAGCAGAACTACCTCACAGGCTGGGAAGATGCTCATGTTTTTCTTGCAGAGTTGCAGAACACTTTTCTCTTTGCTCTGATGTCTGGCCGGTAAACTTAGAATCCCATAAAACTCAACAGTCTGGACCAAAAGAAGTGTTTTAGATCATTTTTACTGCACCCTTGTATGTCAAATATTGAGTATTACAGTGAGGAAACAGTTATAGTTGGCTACAGAATGAAGCCAGCAGGTAGCTCCGCATGTCTGATTTGGCAGATTTTTATGCCAGATGCCCTTCCCGACACAGCCCCAAAGGGATCTGTGTCTGTTTCCTGGATCGATAGGCAAATGTGTAAACCACTACACTATGGAGCCACTAATCTGAGGAACACGCATGAGGCGCAAAGGTCCGCAGGTAGGAAATCACTGCTACGGCTCCTTTCTCTTTTCATCTCCAGTATGATGCTTTGATCACGAAGTATTTCTCCTGGCATGAAAAATGAACTGTGCTTTGCTAAAAGTGTGTGAACGTGAAGGAAAACGTGCAGCGGTGAAGGACTGAGACAGATGAAAGGCTGCGATTGAGAGGTACTGCACTTATTTACAAGCCGGGTGTAAAAAAAACACAACCGTTTTTGTAGTTATGTGGTTATGTTGTAGCTGTTGCAGCTTTCGTGGACATTCCCACACACACTATGCAGGCTTGCATCGCTGCGATCTTTGAAATGAATGTCCAAATCATCCTGAAGAAGAAAAAAAAGCTTTAAAAACACACACACACACACAAAATTAAATTAAAATAATTTAAGTAAATAACCAGGCAACTATTATGATTCAACATTTCATCTGTTCAGCTGATCCAAACAGAAGTAACCTAAATCATAGACGGCTGAATGTGAACGAGGCTCTCCTGCTGGTAAAGCCTACAGCCTACTTCCTCTTCATGCTTCAAGTGGGTAATAAATTCCCCTGTGTGAGTGCGTTTCTATCTGCTCTCACCAGCAGCATTAGCACTGCTCTGTTTTTGCGCTTGTGCCACACAGTATGCATTACGGTGGGTGGACGAACGGTGACATGTTAACCGTGTGCTACATTACATCGAATGAGCCTTTTTCTCAGTAAACATCTGGTTATATTACCTCGTGACCCTACGTGTCGCTCTTATTTTGAAGTCATTCTGTTAAACACCTTTTGTGAAATCGTCTCTCCAATGGTCTGCAGAAACCTCAAACAAAATGATACCAGTTCAGTTAATTGAGCCCATCTTTCATTCTTAAAATAACTGTTCAGAATACTTCACTGGCTTTTAGTTAAAAAGCAAACACTGCACTGCCATGCAGTATCTTTCTTCCACATTGACCTGGCAAATTACACCAAGTACTTCTGTATTTCTTTTGGACTGACAGTACATATGTTTCCATGTACTGTAACAGGCCACATTCCTTACACTAGCACTAGTCAGCACATGTAATTCTGAACGATAGCGCTGACAGAAATAAAACACAAGCTTACCCGATGATGCCAGCAGTTCAAGCTAATGGCAACACTTGGAGCAAAAAAAGCAACCTTGTCTGTTTGTCTGACTTCCAGCAGAGTAGAAAGGCACTCCCCTGTAATCTGTGCTGCACCCTCTAAGGTCAGAGGATGCAACACAGTCTGGAAGGAAGTGTTAAACCTTTGACACCCCAGCTGTGCAATACAACTAAAAATCTTAAAGTGCTGAATTATTCTCAAGTCCTCTTTTACACCTCTTGTTAGACATTTCCTCAAAAAGTATTAAGGTTTCACACAAAACATAGAATATATATGATGTATGGTACATGTATTATTTATTCGTATGCAGTGGAAGATAGATATCTGACCCTGGAAAAGATAATACTATTCTCTATCTATGGAGAGAAGAGAATCCCTAACCCTTGTACTGCTGCATTGTTCTATCCAAGTAGCTACAGTCTCTCCACCATGTGTTATCCCACTTCAGTGAAAAGCAAAGAGATACAAAAGGCATTGCGATTTGTATAATCCATGACTCTGGAGTCAGTTGAGCCCCCTCACTGAAGTCAGGCATGGCCATCCACCGGAAGGCTGGCTTTGGACAAAAACATCAATGCCGTATAGATCGAATAACAATGTAAGCTACTCAGCGTGTCAGGCTGCACACTCAAAAATAAAGGCCCGACATTCCTAATACCAATAAAAAAGAAGTGCAGGCTTTAACACATATTGATTGTATGACAGGAAAGAATGTTGCAGAATATTGCATTCGCAACCAAAGTTTGGCCCTTTTTTTTTAACTTTGATTCTAACTTTTTTTTTACCTTCTTATCACTATGCAGGTAAGGTTGACGGTGAACTCCTTTCAAGTGATAAACTGTTCCAAATACTGAGAACCTCCTCTGACAAAACAAGTTGGTCAAATTCAGTGTAGCTCAGGCTGAGGTGTCCTGACTCGCAGACCCCAAACAGACCTGTCAATTACATGCAAAGTGTATGTAAATGTATGTTAATGCGAGATGAAAATGCATGCGGAATGCGCTGTGATCTGAGTGTTATCAAATGTGCTAGACTGCTTGTGGAGGTTTTCTGTCGCGCATCGTGATCAGATCCTGAGGTGGAAGCAGGTACAGTATAAAAAGTGGTCAACCTACAACAATCATCAATCAAGCTGGTTGGAAATTTGCATAATTTTGCTAATGTTTAAACTTGCATTGTTTCTAGAGAAATGTCCCCAAATTTTTTTCTTCTTTATGTGTTTTTTACCAGCACTTCAGCATCAGTGGAGGTGCGTGAAAGCAAAGAAAGATGCATCAAGAAGTGGGTTAACTGTTTATTCATAATTAGGGTCATTTTTCATACATAAATGCCACCTTTTACCTAATTTTGATTCCTCAAATGTGATGATTTGCTGCATTTTTCTGGACTGCTGAGCATTCAAATTGAATCAACAGAGACATATTAATGGGTCTTTTTGAGTTTATGATTACACATTTTATGTTATGAAATTTTTAAAAAATCAATTGATTAAAAAAAACTTAATTATACTGCTTTAAAAAAAACAGAGACAAACACGTGAAAAACTTCACTCAATGATGCTCAAAATCTCTAAATTATATCTTTTAATACCAAATATACCAAATATAAACCAACCAAATATAAAGGAAGCGACTCAAGAGGCTCCATGCTTCGTCAATGTCTTTCAAAACATCATGGCCACATTTTGCAATACGGGACTTTATCATTTTATCATTCATTTATCAATTTGTAGTCTTTGACATCTGGCTCGGTAACTGATGTTAATGTTTTCAGAAGACTACTCCGCAATCAAATGTTGCAGCAGTCAAAGGACGACAAAGACTAACTGTGACAACTGGAGTTGCTGGAGTACCCTGTTAAGTGCCTTGCTTAAGAGGAGGCGGCATTTCTTTCCCCTACAGTGATTTTCCTATGCACTCCAGGATTCTAACTGCCAGTTTTCTCCTTGTAAAAAGCTGTTTGTAGGGTGTGTAATTGTGTGACTTTTATATTGGTGTATAAATACAGTGTGCTTTCATTGTCTTTTGAGAATCCAAGCAGCGTGTGTTTTCAATGTGGCAAACTTGTTTACTTCTGTAATCAGGCTGCTAAATTAGCACTAAACACCCTGAGAGGTGGGAATGACAGCCTGTCAGAGTGCTGCAGTCTGACCAGCCGTAAACAGCTTACACTGGGGCCGCCGCCGCCGCTGTGGCTGCTGCGGCAAACTCCCGACGTGCCGGGGCTTATCTGGGGCACGCAGGAGGCACAACAATGAACTTATCACCATCCAGCCACTTGGCGGGATGTAGCTGCAACCCCACCATGCTGCTCCGACCGCGAGCCGGTTCCGGTTCACTGATCATACACACCAGTAGAACCTAATCTAGGGACAGTGAGCCTTTCAAACTGCAGGCTTCAGCTCTGGACAGAGAAAGGACTGAAAAAGGAGAAGGTTTGCCAGGTAATATAAAAAGCTGCTACTAGGAGAAAGAAAAAAAAAAAAACAGAGAAACAAGTTCAATAACTTTGCAGGGACCTCCACGACCTGCATGTCAACTAGCTTCCAGGATTTTGATTGAAGCTCTGCACAAGCCCGCAGCAGGGCTTTTCTATTCCTTCTTTTTTTCCTTTGTTGCCGAATCGGTTACAGTGCCACAAGAATACATAGAAGTTTTAGTAGGAGGGCTGCTGTGGGTCAGGGGAAAAAAAATCTCTTTTTGGGACAAAACTGTAATACAAACAAAGATGATTCTCAGTATATCTGCTGGCTGTGAAGCTTTGAAAGCAGCGACAAAAGAAAGTGTCAGAGTGAAAATGAAGAAGCACCATCCCATACGAGCAGTTTCTAAAGCCTGCATTGTGATTTTATGTGCAGAATAACAAAACGGGGGGTTACCTTAATACCCAGACAGATGCATTACGATCTGACACAGTTACTGTCAGTGATATTAGATTTATCACGCCCACTGCAGAAAGTACAGAGAAGTCATTCAAGCTGTATATGAGAAACAGCAGAGCCTTTTAAACCTAATTTGGTATGAGATTTGGGCAAAATATAGCCTCTCCCTCTCCCTGTGTTTCTACAATCAACTTCAATATTAGCCACACTAGATGCACAACGTGTAGATGCATACACGCACTCCCAGTCGTGCTCCATGTTTAAATATAGCCTGATTATCTGAAGCTTTTGTAGTTTCTTGCTGACTGATTCTGAATCCATCAGGCCTGACTTCCTCCATCCCATCTAAAGGAAGGATGGGATCAAACAGAACACGGTGACTTGCTCCCTTGCAATCTCGGTATCTGGAGTAAATTGAAGGTGATTTTCAATAACTGCACTGACGAGAGGCAACAGGCGGATCAGAGTCATTCTCTACACCTGAGAGCCTGTAATAAAAGAGACGATGTGATGTTCTTGGTGTTTCAAGTGGATCATAGCTTGGTTTAAGCTTCCTGCTTGCAGAGCTGCTTTTTTTTTTTTTNTGACAGAACATAATGGACATGGTGGTGCATGTGTGAAATGTTTTCTAATTAGAAATCCTATCGTGCCACTCCCATTTTCTATTAAAGGCAGATTAAATATGGACCTTATAAAATTTTAAATTAAAATTTTAATTTTAAAATTTTAGGGCAGCATGGTGGTGCAGTGGTTAGCACTGCTGCCTCACAGTTAGAACACCATCTGGAAGGTCTGGGTTCGATTCCACCTTGGCCCAGGCCTTTCCCTCTCTCTGTGTGGAGTTTGCATGTTCTCCCCATGCTTGCGTGGGTTTCCTCCGGTTTCCTCCCACATTCCAAAGACATGCACTTACTGGGGTTAGGTTAATTGGCTAATCTAATCTGCCCATAGGTGTGAATGTGAGTGTGAAAGGTTGTTTGTCTCTCTGTGTTAGCTCTGTGACAGGCTGGCGACCTGTTCAGGGTGTACCCTGCCTCTCGCCCTGGGATAGGCTCCAGCCCCCCCGCGACCCTTAACAGGATAAGCGAATGGATGGATGGATAAAATTTTAGAGTAAAGACAAGAGAAGCTGCACATCTCCTACCATATTAGATGGCTGTTGCAGAAAACAAAGTACACAGTGAATTATCTGAACTACAGATGTGCCAATCAGTCGATCACAATAATTGGCTGATATAAAGACCACAATCATGCTTGTTACATTTGGCACCATTATGCTGTATAAACATGCAAATCAATATAAACATGGCGTATTGATTTGCACAAAGATATATCTTTATCAAGGAATGTGTGACATGAAACGGGTTGTAATTGTAACCGGTTTCATCACAGCAAAGAAAACAGAAGCAGAGACAACATTTGTCATTTTGGATTGAAAATACTTGTTTTCAGCTAATTGGAACCTACAGAATCTACAGACAACATAATAAACAAGGAGAGCTCCAAGTGGAACAGAATTGGGCAATCAACTCTAAAATCTATGAGTGTGATAGGTAACAGTTTGCCTTACTTATACATTCACAGTCCATCCATCCATCCATCCATCCATCCATCCATCCACTTATTTAACCACTTAGCCAATTTAGGGTCCCTGGTGGGCGGTAGCTTATTCCAGCTAACACAGGGCAAGAGACAGGGTACACCTTGGATAGGTTGTAGTTATTACCAGTTATTAGCATCATCTCAGTTATCCACAAATCTGGCTAAATATAGAATTTGTGTGTTGGTACAGTTATAAGAAGTCTACAGAGTTAATCGTTTACATGGTTAGGTCTCCATTGTCTTATGCACCCCAAATCACCAAATCTCACACTGACAGTACAGACGTCTGACTATTTCTGCAATTAGAAAATAGGTTACATGCATTACTTTTAATATTCAGATATGATTATACTCGATATACGCCGATTTAGACCATGCTTTTGCTCGTGCTATCTGAAACCATGATGTGGGAGTAGTACCTTCATTGCTGGACACTGATATCACAGCGGAATGACAAATTACCTATGAATTCAAGTTCCTTCCTAAGGTCACAGTAGCTAGTAATCTGCTAACTTAGCAACTGTAATTTTGATAGCTTATAATTATAGGCTTTGTCCTAATGTAGCTGTATAGAAAATATAGTCTAATAGCAGATCAGTTATTGGATATAATATATTAGTAATTTACTGAAAGGCCAATAAAATCATAAACAAAAAATAACCTTTAAAAGAAAAGTTACAAAAATGGTTGTCAATGCTTTCCATTGTAGTTATTTAAAAATCTATATTTAATCAGGCAGTGTTATTGAGACTGAAATCTCCTTTACAAGAACAACAACACATTAAACAAGAAATCATTAAAAACAACAGCAAGAAGCATAAAACGTTTGTTAAAAAGCTCTAAAATCTCCAGTGGACACTAGTCTGAAGACAGTTTTAATTTGATTTGAATGGGGCATACTATCTGAGTAAATTACAATAAAAGAGGCCAAGAAAATTTAAATTTACCCATCTCTATTCATATCTTCTACCCCATTTAATTCAATATATGACTGTATCGAGATGGCTGAAAGTCAAAACAAAACACAAATTATTGTATAACGTAACACTTTTCATGATTAATATTGCAATTTCTGATCTGTACTTCACCCACCGAGGGGGGGGGGGGGGTGTACATTTTCACCCCTGTTTGTCTGTCTGTCTGCAATGTAACCCAAAAATTCTGATTGAACCTTTGTGAAAATATTCCTTAGGGGCCCAAGAGCATATGATTTCATTATCAAGGTTAAGGTCACCCAAAAAAAATAAAAAAATACTTACCTTTTATCATTGCCAAAATTTTTAAATTCATATCTCACTGAAGTTTTATTTAGAGGATGCTATTACGGTACATAAACTGAATAAAATATATCCAGACTATACACTGTATTGCTAATAGTATTCACTCACCCATCCAAATCACTGAATTCAGGTGTTCAAATCACTTCCACAACAAGTCCAGTCGTGAAATTTCCTCGCTACCCAAAAATTCCCATAAACACACTCCTAATCCTTATGGAAAACCTTCCCAGAGGATTAAAGCTGTTATAACGGCGTGAGCAGACATATAAAACCCTACGGATTAAGAATGGGACATAAGTTCATATGCATGTGGAGGCAGACGAGCAAATATGTTTGGCAATACAGTGTATAGGCCTTTTTCTGCTCATATGGATCTCATTATTTAAATAAAAATATAAGATCATAGTTTACAGTTTTTAAAAGCCAATAAAATAAATTTCTAGTCTTTGAGATCTAGTAATTTATGATGGACTGTGGGACCACATTGGGTGGTATCTATTGGGGCGTAGTATAGTAGTATATAAAACATAGGTTTCCCCTCTGTCCATCCATCCATCCATCCATCCATCCATCCATCCATCCATCCATCCACTGTCTTCCACGTATCAGGGGCCAGACTGTGGGGGCAGCAGTCTTGGGGACACTGAGGTGTTCCCAGGCCAGCTGAGACATATAATCTCTCCGGCATGTTCTGGCTCTGACCCTGTGCCTTCTCCCAGCAGAACATGCCCAGAACACCTCACCCAAGTGGTGCCCAGGAAGCATCCTGATCAGATGGCTGAACCACCTTAACTGGCTCCTTTCAATGTGGTGGAGCCTCTACTCTGAGCCCCTCCAGAGTAGACTGCACTCCTCAGTCTATCCCTAAGGAGGAGGAAGCTCATTTATGCCGCTTGTATCTGCAATCTCGTTCTTTCAATCATTACCCAAAGCTTGTGACCATAGGTGAGAGTAGGGACATAGATTGACCGGTAAATCAACAGCTTCACACTCAGCTCCCTCTTCACCACAACAGACCGGTGCAGCATCCGCAGCCCCAATCTGTCTGTCAATCTCCCACTCCCTTCTCGGGTCACTTGTGAACAAGACCCCGGGATACTTAAATTCCTCCACATGGGGCAGCAACTCGCCCCTGAGCCAGAGTGGGCATCCCACCTATTTCTGGCTGAGGACCATGGCGTCAGACTTAGAGGTGCTAAACAGAATTACCCCAGGACAAACACTAGATCCACATATCATGTGTGCAGATTTCATACTAATAGCATTACCTTAATAATAAATAACAGTAAATTGTAAAAGTTTCGCAAGGTAGCATATCTTTAGGAAATCATGAGAGCAATGCCACAGATGTAGATTGAAAAGTGGTATTATTCTAAAATTGTTAAAAATCCTATTAACAATTCTTTGAACACTTTTTTAAAAACAAGCCTTTGTCGGTTGAGCATACAAGTCTACGTCAACCCTATCTTTACATCTTGAGATAAGTTATATGTCACTTTTTTTTAAAACAAGTAAGAAAGTCACCCTCAAAAAATAAATAAATAAGTAAAAATAATCACCGGAGCTTGCAGTGAATGAAGCCTTTGGGATGGTCTGAACTGTATTTTTCTCCGGAAAATAGTGTTTCACGTTCCCCTGCAGACACACTCACAAGGAGAAAACTGTTTTGTGGCAGGCTGAGTAGAAAAGTACCCATAAATCCACCAAAATGACACCAGGGCTAAACAATCACAGCTTGGTCAGAAACTTGGGGGTGGGTGAACGCTTTGGTTCCTACAGTACATCATCATCATCATCTTCTTCTTCTGCTATCTCCAAAGCTATTCTGCTGCTGAATCTAAATCAAACATATGACTAATTCACTCAGTACTAATAATCAGCAGCCTCACCATAATCTGCACTGTGGCTCGCATTCACTATGGACCTACCATGTCTAAACATATTAAGCAAACAAGCTAAATCACATGCAAAGCTCCATCCCACAACAAATTGCCAACAAGCTTGTATTTAGTGTTTACCTTCTGTTTTGCTCAAATGGACTTGGCCTGAAGCGTGGCAGTCACAAAAGCTGCATGGTGGGATACTGCTACAGTAATACCTTACTCACAGATACCACCCACTGCGTCAACTACTCACACTCAACATGAGAAACCATCATTAGAATACAAAGAAAACGCACCCTATTTTCTCACTTTACCAAATATAATGAAAGGCTTAAATGAATGTATTGATTTGTGTTAGGTTGTGATTACATTTCTAATTGACGGTGTATGTGTCAACATCTGTTTTTTATAACGCAAGTGACTTTTTTTTTTTCTTTAAAAGGTCACTCCATTGGGTTTGCACATAGACCAGTTTAATTATCATAACATCTGCTCTCTGTGCAATGTAAATTCCCTCTGAGAATTATATGTAAGACAATTATTAGATATGTTAGTTTGTTTTTGCAACTTCAGCCAACCGCTGAAACTTTACTATGCTTTGTGCAACCGTGTTACCGTGCAACAGTGGATATATTTACATGACTAAACTATTGTGGTTTTGATTTTCAATTTATTAGATTTCATTTTCCCTATTATAGAAATTTTAATACATTTTATTTATAGGCGTCTTTCAGGGCACTCAAGGTCACCTTACAGATAAAAAACAAACAATCAAAGATGAAAACAGCAAAAGAGAAAGCACAATTTCACAATAAACAAAAAAAGAAATTTTGCCTTGTAAATAAATGGAACTTTGGAAATAAGCAGCTGGAGCATGGGTTAATTAAATTTTGTTATGCAGGCCCTCATTAGCACTTAAAAATTGGATTAAAATAGCCACTACAATCATGACATTCTTAACAAACTTCATTAATTTACTGAACTTTAAAAATATTGTTTGAACTATTAAAAAAAGTATTGTTTTCTTTAAAATCATTTAAAAAAAAATTGCTAAAAGGAAGGAAAAAAAGTGATGGCTATAGTGGGCAATACAGGGTGTTCAGTAAGGAATCAGACCAGAACAACAGTTATTTTTGCCTATAAAGTCTATCTGGCAAACTGTGGGTGTTTTTCACGTGTGCAAACCACATACTCAACTCTGCTGCTCAACCCACAAATGTGTTTTCTTACAAATGTGGCTCCATCTAAGGGGAACTAAACAGGCTTTCCAATGGTATGAGATTCATTGCCAAGAAGCATTGTTACAACAAAGAAAGAACCAACCAAACACAAATTTCCTCACTTTTTGTGCCAAGTTTATATCTGTGGCAGTGTTGAAGAATGAGGTTATGTGGTCAGTGACCTTCATCAATTGTGCTACAGACTTCTTCTTCTTTTATGACTGTGAAATATTAACTCACAGAAATATTAGGTCTTCATTGTGATAAAGACATGCTTTTTCATATCAGTATTCATGTGGTGGAATGTGTACATGTAGTTGATATGCAGGAGAAATGTTATGGCATTCTCTATGCAGATTTGGCCCCTTAGACATGGTTTGATAAAGTTAGTCTTCTTATGCAAATGCTCTCCCCTTTTCTGTGTATAGGTAGACAGATTTACTTGTAACCAATGATTACCGTAATTCATCCACAAAACAAGCTGCTGATGAATTATGCAAATGCCGCATCTGTTTTGGTAGAAATGAATCTCTGAAGGAAAATGGCTCTGTCACTGCTTGATACAAATCGATCTTAAGATGACAGCCGTGGTCACATGCCAATGGAAGAGACAACTGTGATGCATTTGATAAGTTCTTCTAGGAGACTTGTGGATGGTCAAGAATGATTTTTGAAACATCTGTGCCACAATGTGAGCCACCTTTCTTTCCTTTATATTTTGCCTCTAAGCAGCAAGACTTTGTAGGTAAAGTGGTTCTCCAGGCTTTCGGAAGGTCTTTCAAAGTTTTTCTTTTCTTTCTTTTCAGTCCAGCCCATGCACCTGACCATTTTCAGAAGAATTTTTTTTTTTCTGTTAAACCACTTTATACTGACCAATAAATCATTCGAGAATAAGAAAGGCACCAAACGCAAGGGATGAACCAGTGTTATGTCTAGACGTAAAAGGCAACTTAGCAAAGAACCAATTCTTAATTGTACCTTTAGGCATTTTGTTAGTAGCAGCCTGTCACATAAACACATCCTTTGTTACCATTTCTTTAATTAAATCTATAAAAAATAATAATAATAATAATAACAGTGCCAAAGATGACACAGTTTGAGGGGCATAAAGCAGTTTTGTTGTTGTTTATTTGTTTGTTTTGTGCCTGCCCGATGAGCAATTAGGTGAAAATGTATCTCAGCATGGTGGAGGTGTGTCATAAGTGACAGTGGTTATAGGTCTCGTGGAGCGATGAATCCAAATTTAATATTTTAGTTTCTAATCATCACCAATATCACCAGTGAGTTTCTACAGCAGTCTGTAAAACAGAGTGGAGGGTCTCTCATGGTTTGACATGACCTTTAGGACCAAATTTCAGCCAGTGGTGTTTGAGATCTTGTCAAACTGATGGAATGAATGCAGAAAAACACTGTAAGATCTACCCTGCACTGCCATTTGGAAAACGATGGCTTTCATTTTTCAGCATGACAATGATCCCAAACACACCACCAATGCAGTAAAAGCATACCTGAGTAGAGAAACACACAATGGAACACCATCAGTCATGAAAAGGCCTCCCCAAAGCCCGGACCTCAACATATTGAAGCACTGTGGGATCATGTTGACAGTGAATGGAACAAAAGCCTTTTTTTGCCTTATAAACTATATTTCCATTCATGTTTGCATGTTTCATTAAATTGCTGCACCTATTTCCCATTTTTCTAGCAAATCATAAAGAAATGAGGGCTAGCTGAAGACTTTTTTGCACAGTACTATATGCTGAAGACAAAGACAGTGCTCTGGGTACTTGTACCAAAAGCAGTTTAGAATCAAAATTATTAACTGAGTCCAACATTTACCACTGGATTTCAAAGTGTTTAATTGGTCACTTCAGTTTTTTTTATATATACAGTATAAATTGCTGTTTCTCTCCTCATGTTTTGACCAAGTTCTTACAATTATTTAAAGTTTAACGCTCTTGGTTTATTTTTAAAGTGTCTATGCTGAGTTTGTGCACAAGACAGCTCAGTTTTCTCTAATTTTCATCCATTAGTTTCCACACTCACCCCAGGCTTGCAGCATCAAAGCTGATCTAGCTTTACAGCCACCTCCCTGTGAGAAATGAAAAGATGTATGTAAGCATGAGTTGTTGGAGACTCTGTCATAAACTCCTCCTGAAGTCTGAACATCGCTCTTTATAATTCCACAGTTACAATTCAAGAATGCGACCTTGCCGTCAGCATGTTCAGACTTCTCCTCTAAGGAATGGGATGGCCTGTTTTTAGAGATTCGCTAACAGTTGGTCATAGTGTTAATTAGCTTTGATTACTTTTAAATAAATGTCAGAAAACAAAACATCACTTTAAGCCTGGCATGCCATGCTTAAAGATTTTTGTTTGTTTGCCTTGCTTTTTTCAGCACCCTACACAAATCCCCCAAAATATTAAGCACTTCTTATTTCCACACCCCTGTCTCCTTACCAACATTTTCCATGCATGATCCCTAAGCAAAGGACCTTCCAAAAAGAAGCCAGGAAAATGGGCTCATCATTAGGGACCTATAATTTGTCATCTTCTGATCCTTAGGCGGTTTTCAGAAAAGCTAAAAGCACCCTTATATGCATTTGCTGGACTGACCCTGTGCTTTATCCATCCCCAACATTAATATTCCTTTGAACTAAATGTCAGGTTCATCAGTAAGGGGCCTGACCCTCACCGAGGGGCCAAGGTGAATGTTAATTATTATGGGAGCAAACTGACTTTAAAGTTCAGAGGTTGCTTTAATTAAGGAAAAGCAACTTGATGCTGCTGATTCATAAACTGCTCTAAGACTCACCGCGTGGCTCCTGGAACACCTGAGAGCATGACATTTGATTGTGACCACTGCGCAGTTTGAGTGTGCAGAAAGAAATTAAAGCAAAACCCAGCTCTTTGATTTGTTTTGAATATGGTGTGTGTATGATTCAGACAGAGATTAAACATCGACACCTTTGAGATATTAAATGACTGTCTGTGTTAAAGCAATTTATTTATTTATTTATTTTGCTGCGGGAGGTCCTGCTTTCAGAAATTACTGATGACAAAAGGTCCTAAACTCTTTCCAATTTTATCACGGCTCTGGGGAAGCTGATGACTTTTTGCTGATCAGATGGACTGACCTTTGAAATATCTGAAGCTGCTGGATGGTTTAACTTTGTCCAGTACTTTGGTTTATGATCAAATACCTTCAGTCTTTCTGGCAATTCCACGAGTGTCAGATAAACTGTGTTTACTGTTACAGACCTGGTTTGAAGATGCATCATGACAGTAAACCCTCCAGGCTCATAAACCTGTTTCCCCAGAGGACTCTGACACTGCTGTGGGAGAGCCGTCAAAAACGAGTCAGTAACAAAAATCAAACACAGAAGAACTTTGCTGCAACAGCTGTGCTGTAGCTTTGACAATGATTTCTCACCGAGACCACCTAAACTAAAATATGCCCTCTAAACACGTCCCAGTGTAGTTTAAAATGTAGGTTAAAAACAACAAATCAACCGACTACAATATCCAACTCAGTGAAAACTGGCTATAGGTATTTACTGTTATGAGGCAAAACATTATGACCACCCTGCCCAGCTCACTGTTGGTCTTTTTTGTGCCAATTAAGTAAGGCCTGTACTTAAAAAGACCTCCAACACATCCACAAAACCATGTTGCTGTTTCATAGTTTAGCAGTTCTTAAACTGCAGGGTATTCTCTATTGGTTCCCTGGATCACCCAATAACACCTGGACATTTCAAACATGCTCCAACCTAGTAATCCTGTCTTATCCAGGTCCAGGTCGTGTGTTCAGTAGTGTGAGAAGAGATGCCCAGATTGCCACCTTATCTAGAAGTGGAGACCCTGAGGTAGTTTGGGCCCGCTATCACGTGCCCCTGCCACCTCAACTGGCTCCTTTCATTGTGGAGGAGTGTTGGTTCTTCTCTGACTTCCTGCAGAATGACTGAGCTTCGAGGCCCAGACATCCTTCAAAAGAAGCCCATACCTGCTCCTTGTTTCTGCTGCATATTCTTTTGGTCCCAACATTCACACTCAGCTCTTGCCCCACCACAACAGACTGGGCATAATAAAGCATTCTTCAGACCTTCTTCCTGTGTTAACTTTGCTTCTCCATCCTACCCCCGACACATCCTACAGACAGGTGGAGTGAACGTTCTCATGGAGCCTTTAGTAATGCATTCTGGCTTATCCCAAAGGGTCAGGTCTAATTTGGGAACTGCAGACGAGATGTGTTAAATCCCTCTGTGGGTGTACCATACTGTGAATGAAGATGTGAGCAAAGGGAAAATAGAGCATACCTGCTGTTAAATGATGCTTTAATTCTCTCATTCTGCAAACAAAATATTTGCTGTGCTTTGAGTGTTTGAAGCTGAAGGTATCTCAAAGGTAATTTTAAGCTGGCACATGTTCAATTACAATACATCTGCAAATGCTAATTGCAGATTGGCTAACAGTGCTAATCAGCAAAGTCATTATGATAAACAAAACAGAAGACAGGTGAGATACTAATAAGGGGAGATTTCTGATGAAGGAAAAGTGAAAATGAGAGTTATTTAATCAGCCTGTTTAGGCTATTTCTAAGTCCTATTGAAACAAGAGAATTTCAAATTCTTCAGTTTTATTCAGACTAAATTATGTAATATAACCACATTTTTGGAGTTTTGGTACCTTGGTGTCCTGCGGCTATGTCACATAAGAACTGGATGTGAATTTTCCAAATTTAATCTGATTCTGCCATTTATTACATGTGTTATTATTGCACTGGCAATAGGATTGATGACAAGCCCATTATCTGGAGCCTGCTGTAGGTTTATTATCAAATAATGAGGTTTCCTAATATGTTCCCACAAGAAGAAAAATGATTTCATCAGAGTTCCTGCTGCACTGCACTCTTAGTTACCATTCATTCTGGACGAGTCCTTCCAAACAAGCAAAGAATCTCACCAAGATGCAGGAGTGGAAAGGGAGACACCGAAGACTGATGCTCCCTTTTTAAAAGGTGCTTTCAAATTATACTAGATGCCTCATGATGAAACTTTATCAAATTATCAAGTTTTTAAAAAAATAAATAAATGCAGAAATATAGAAATAGAATGTGTGGAAGAAATATGATTGTCTTTGTTATCTTTGCAGCCATTACTGCCAACTTCAGGAACCAGTGGCCCAGTGAAAGTGTGGTGAAAGAGCTGATGCATTAGATACAGTTCTACATTAGCAGATTTTGTTTTGGTCAGTAGGATGATTATGCAGCAGAATATTACCTGTCTTCAAGAACAATGAGGTGAACTGAAGCAATGATGATCACTGGTGAGAGCTGTTAAGTGCCCCCAGCTCAGATGGTGGATACAGCAGTACCTTGAAATATGAGTTTAATTCGTTCTGTGACTGTAACTTAATTTGATCGTATGTCAAATCAAATTTTCCCATAGAAATGAATTGAAATGTCATTAATCTGTTCCCGCCCCCCAAAAAAACCACCACAATTTCTTTTACGTTTATTAATAAGAAAATGCCTTTATAAACAAATAATGTATAAATAAATAATGTATAAAAATAATACTGTATACGGTATAACAAAAGAGAATCTAAAGAAATAAACTGGTTTTAAGTGAAAGACAAAGATGTTGGCGCAGATGGAAGTGGAGGAGATCGCTAAACTTAATGCTCCTTTTTTTCAAGTCACGTAATCTTCTCCTCCTTATTTTGCCTTTTTTGGCACACTCTTACCCTCACCAAGACAGCAACACGCACACCTCGCTCATGTTTTTCGATAACTTTATGCTTTTATATCAACGGTCATCATCCTTTTCAGCACCGATCTTGGCATTGGCTTTCTTTGGACCCATGGTTTAAAAAAGGGAAATGTTCCAAAATAAATGCAGAAAATAATCAAACACATCAACAACCATCAACAAAAACGAGTGCACAGCGAGAGAAGAAAAAAGAAAGATGGTGCATTTTCGCTCGCTCGTAACTCAGATATTCGCTCACAACATAAACCAAAAAATTTGAACCTATCTCAAAAAACTCGTTAGTTGGGACACTCGTAAATCAAGGTACAACTGTATTTTTCATATAAACCTACACAACAGAAATACCTTAACAGTCAAACATCCAGGTAAGAATCTACACGTTTTTACATCAAGGTAAGTGTTCATGAATATCCAGATTGTAATTTTGTTTTTCATGTTATACTAAAGATCAAATCTGTTCTTAAATCTCTTTTAGAAGTGAGGTCCTTGCTTTTCTGGACGGCACAAGAGTCATCTTACTTGTTAGATCTATAGCTGATACAAATGCTGATGATGACATGTGCCAGTTCTGTTTTGTCAGGCATCTTAACAGCCTCAAGTTAAAAGTTTGAAGTCACCCTGAAGGAAATTTGACGCAGAAAAAAAAAAGAAGAAGCCAGCAGTGATTTAAATATTCCCGACATGACAGAAGACCGCATGTCAACAGCTTGGATGGATCAAGATCAGAGCACTCATTTGAAATGGTGTGAAATTTCTCATTGTGAGAGAATCACATATGTTCATGACTGATTACCCTCATGTCAAACCCCAGAATCCTCATTTACTTTTCTGTTTTTAACAGCAGAGTAAGACGAAATAATAACCCTCAGGGTGATTAAATGTCAAGCCCAATTATGCTTGTAACAATGGAGCCATGAGTCATGTACTTTCATGAAATGAAATTTCAGGAAACTGTAAGGAATGTGTTTGAGACCGCTTTATTTGGCATTTTTATATGTTTTTCTATGCTGATTATGTTGCTATTTGTCCTTCATGTATAACTGTGTTACCTACAATATCAACAGTACTCAATGTCTAGTTTCCTAATGACAAGTTTTGGTAGTATGCAGAAGGTATTAGGGCAAATGATAAGTGCTTGATTTAAAAACTGAAGATGAACAATCAAGTTCCTGTCAGATGTTAACTTTATACATGTTTTAGCAATTTAACAGTCAGTTTAAAAAGATTTTTGTTATTTTTCCTCTCTATGAGTCACCCAGGCAATCTGCCACCTGAGAACCAAGTTGCCTAGTTGTTATCTGCAAACTTTCTGTCAAAGAACTAAAATTGTTACAATAACCAATTTCCAGTCTTCATTTAAACTACTTTCTACCAAAAATACTTCTGAAAACAAGCCCAGCATGAAACCATTTAATTCACAAGACACATTTACAAGGCAATCAAAATTGTTCTGTCTAAAAGGCATGCCAAAGCCTCTGCAAAGCCAACTGTATAACTTTGGTATGTGGTACTGTGCAGAAGTCTTAAACCAACCCTCAATTCTTTGTATTTTGCTAGGAAAAGGAAATCCGCACAGCAATTTATTGAAGCAAGCAAACAGGAATGGAAATGTAGTTTATAAGGCAAAAATAGTGTTTGTACAATTCTATAACTATTATTCTTCAGCACCGTCTGAACTCTCTTAGGCAGCTTTCTTGTCATTTCACTAAGTAGTCTTCAGGAACAACACTTCAGGCTTCTTGAAGGACATTCAAAGCTCTCCTTCGGATTTTGGCTGCCTTTTGTTCCATTCTCTGTCAAGATGATCCCACTGCTTCAATAATGTTGAGGTCCAAGATCTAGGGAGGGCAATCCATCAATGATAGTATTCCATTGCTTGTGTGTGTGTGTGTGTGTGTGTGTGTGTGTGTGTGTGTGTGTGTGTGTTTTTTTCTAGGTATGCTTTGATTGCTTTGGCAGTATGTTCAGCAGTACGTTCAAATTCACAGCCCAGCGAGCATCGAATGATCCCTTGCTAGTGCTAATACTGTAGCTGCGCCCGCTTGATAATTGTGGTTATATTGGACCAGTGAAGTTCTCAGCTCGACGCCATAATGACAGCCGATCAACCGCTGGCTAGAACCCTGAACAACTGTTGTCTATCAGATTCTTTCCAGGTTGCCTTCCACGATGGATCAAAATCTGACCATACTTTTCTTTGTTCATATTTCCTTCAATTTTGACAAGATCCCCAACACAAATGGCTGAAATGCAACTCCAAACCATGACAGAGCCTCCACTGTGTTTTATAAATGTTCACTCTCACTGTTGTACCTCTCTCCTGACCTCCTCTATATATCTTGACACCAATTGGATCAAAAATGTCAAGTTTTTTTTCCATGAGACCACTTTTTTTTTAAAAACACAAAAAAACAAAAACAAAACTCTGGCTTATGAAGGTAAAATACAAAGAAACGGGGGTTGTTCAAGACTTTTGCACACTACTTATGAAATACCAAATCCCTTAATGGCTAAAAAATAGATTAATTAATTTTAAAATGACATCCTCAGCCTATTCTGCATGGAGCTTCCATTTAGTTACATTTCTCCAACTTTTGTACCATGTACACACAGAATACAGAAATGACTACAGCTAAGATTGAAATGTTTTAACATGCCAACATGTCCTATGAAACATGTCCTTGTGCAAAGGACCTTTAACTCTGAGATAGCCATCAGGAGTGATAGCGATGTACGACGCTGTAATATGGCATGCTATATATGACAAAGTCATATTACTGAACAGCATTGAGAGCTTCAACTGAGAGCTTCACGACTCCACATTGTGTGTCCTTGATTATTTTTTTCAAGCTGCCTCATGAGTTCACAAGTCCTTCACTCAGCTGAGTGACAGGAGGCCAAGCTCGATTCCCTCTCAGCAACATAACCCAGTCTCCCCTCATCTTGTTGAATTAAAGGAGAGCTAATCTTAATTGATGCTAATGGAAGTCAATGACGACCATGAGGAACAAGTGCTAATGTGCTTGAGCAATTAACCTAATATTTACTGGCTGTGACTCTTGGGAGGTGCTAGCTTATGTCTGTCTACTCGCTCCTTTTGCTCTGACATGATGAGCAACTGCTCTCAGTCACAGAGGAGGAAAAAAAGGCAGATTATTAGGGAACATTTAGAATCAGGGTGTTAAAACTGAATTAAAGAAAAGGGGTGATATAAGAAAGAGAAATTAAACTGATCAAGTCTATTGTTAATGTGATTACTATTAAGAGGACATATTCCCAACATCAACACACCAGCAGCAGAAGCTTGGACTGTTGGGATAAGGCCAGGTGAGTCCATGGATACATGCTAACAAGCTATTCTAGAGCCTGTTACTTAACTTTCTGCCATCTGGTTCAAGTTTCAGCAATATCACCTGCTTTGAGTCTGTGTCGGCTGAAAGTATACATGCAGGTTTAAATTAAACTCGACTTTCCTGTCACAAGATCAAAAGGCTCAAACTGTCTTGGCAGGGAGTAAGGAAAAGTCGATAAGTTGTCAGCAGAAGGACAATTTGTAAGAAATTGATTCTTGAGTTGTGCTTCCTTACTTGTATTTAAACTCTGGGCTCCTGCCTTGCTAGTCCTTCTGATACTGGTCCACATTTGTCTCTTTATTGATAGCAATTAGCGTTACCATGGTTACAAAAACAGCAGGAGCAAAAGGTTTCGGCTCTCTTTAATTAGTTAACGAACAACTGTAATAAGACATGGATGGGTTCAACAGCCTCAACTTGCTTCCAAATCTGTTATTGTATGAAAATAAAAGAAATAAAAAATATGTAATAAGACAGTAAAATCTGATAATCCAAATGAGAAATTTTACAAAAGTCCAATTGTTCAGTACTGAAGGACTTACTGAATCCTGGTTTCATTTTTATGATAGCCTTTGATTAATGATCGTCTATGAATACTGAGACAAATAAACAAAACATCAATGTAAACAGTTAAAACTGTAACTGTAAAATATTAATTAGGTTAATTGGTGAAGTGAGTGTGATTGTCTGTCTGCGTTAGCCCTGAGACAGACTGGCAGTCTACCGCAGGGCATCCAGACCTCTCACCCTGTGACAGCTGTAATAAGCTCCAGCCCAACCATGAACCTCAAATGGATGAGCAGAAGAAAATGAATGGATGAATGGATGGATTGATGGATGGATGGATGGGTGGGTGGGTGGATGGATGGATGGATGGATGGATGGATGGATGGATGGATGGATGGATGGATGGATGGATGGATCGATTGATGGATGGATGGGTGGATGGATGGATGGATGGATGGATGGATGGATGGATGAATGGATCGATTGATGGATGGATGGGTGGATGGATGGATGTCTATGTAAACAGTGCTTTCAGCTGAACTATACTATGCTTATTGCAATGAAAAACTAACAGTGTGTTAAACTGGCAGATTCTCAGTATTCCAACAGGCCGAAAACCAAACACATTTGCTTTGCTGTACAGGTTCTCAAAGCAACCGGGAGGATATGACATGAATTCATTCATCAGTCTTTGCCAAATGTTAATGAGACAGGACAGGATCAAGAAAAATACACACGCATTCAAACCAAGTGTGACTTTAGACAGGAAACATGGGGAGACTGCAGGGGAATGACACAGCAAAGGACTGAAGTATGCTATTCGTGCACATACAGTAAGAAATGCTATATTTTAGTAAGCGATTTTAATATTTACTAAACCATTACTTTAATTTTCTGTTAATGTTGTTTCCCACTTGCAGACCTTTACCATTTTCCCTCTATCTCCTGTTATCTTGATAAACGTATAATAAAGTACATTTCCATGAAAATTTGTCCTGGATTCCTAACAAGTACTTATAATCCCTTTGCTGTGTTTTCAATCAATGTTAAACTAACCTTAATTTAACTCCTGTTCAGATGAATAATGCAGTGGCTCAAAAGGTGTTCCTTTCATTTTGCTGTTATGCCTTTAGTGTAAAACGGAAAGAAAGAGCTTAGTTTAATTGATGGTGGCTTAACAGCAGTTAAAACGACGGGATGCAGCTAAATTGATTAAAAAAAACAAAGGCAAACTGTGTTTGTGCAAAGCTGAACAGCCTTCACTGCTGTAAAGATGTAGATTCTACAAAGTTTACCATAAAACATTTCAGTGGTACTGTAACAGGTGCTATCACAACCACAATCAAATCCGGATTCACTCACTGAAGTGATGGGGTGTAACAGAAACCACCCCCCACCTCCCTTTGGGTCCATGCCTCAAGATAATTACGGTCAGCCACCTAAAGTTATATATGATGCCTCCCAGCATTCCTGAATTAGATAAACAGTTAAAAAATGGATGGATGGATGTTATCTTCCAAGGTCCAATCAAAACAGTGTTTTGATGTGAAAATAGTAATTTTTGAGTAAGTATTGCATAATTTGGGGTTATATTTTTTTTCATCATTTGCCACATTTTGTTTTGTTTAACATTTCTCACGTGCTTCTGGAGCATATCCAAACACAGTCACTTAATTCTGGCAATAAGTATTGATCTCATGAACAAACAGGAAGGAATGTTGAAGTCAATCTCTCTATTATCTTTCTTTTTGGGGCATGATGACCCTGTAGCTGACCTCAGGGTCTCTGCTTGAGTGGCTCTCTTTCACATCTGTGGAGGCCCCAAGGACTGTCATAGCTCTAAACCTAATTTAGGAAGATAGGCCAGGATCTCGCTGTTCCTTTATAAGCTAATGATGATGATGTCTTCCTCATCAGGAAGAGAGTAGACTGAGAGAAATGTATTCCCTACTGGAGAACAGCCTCCAGAACTGAGTGACCAGTTCTGGAGGCTGTTCTCCCTGTTCTTGATATCATGCATGCTCCATTAATTGTTCCTGCTTTCACACGCGGATCTCTTAAATGAATTCCCACATGAGTGCAATGCTGGTCTGAAAAGATTTCCCCAACAACCTGCAACTAATCCAGCCAGCACCAGGAGAAAATCACCAAAGGCAAAATAATAAGGAATAAAAATAAAACATAGCTATTCAAATTCCCTCAAAAATGTTTATTATTCCAAACATATCTGAGGCACTCTGAACTTGAACTGTTGAGCAAGGCTTACATAAACGTAGATATGAAATATTTGACTTCCAGCTGTCAGCTCTCCTCTCATCTACAGATGCTATTTTTAAGCTGCATTGTTTTGACATGACCTGAATGTTTTGCTATCAAGCTAGCACATACAGGATCTGATTTTCAGATTACACTGTATGCTTAACACTGATACTGACTGCAGTACTGCCTGTTTGGGCATTTTGTAACTTTAGCAGCTGATTTTCTATTTTCTTTATTGTTTTATCATTTTAATCATCTCATTTATGTTAAATCCATATAGCAGTACTCACAAATAACTAGAAAATGCATTCGTTTCTCGCAGCAGTGGCTTGCTGCCTTTACTGTATTTGTGTCATGTTGTGTGTGTATGTATTACGGTCACTGTAGTGCGTGGTCACCTCCCAAAGGCCATTTTGAGCTAGAAAAACCCTGACTGTTCAAGTAGCTTGACAGCTGGAATACCAAAACCAGCATTTTCTCCAGTACATGTACCCATAAGTACTGTAAATTAACTATTGTAGACAAAGATCTTACTTCAAAGAGCTGTGCTGACTGGCGACAGGTCAAAAACATGCTCAAGCCCTGTTGGAAATCATTTCTCCTTTTACTGTGATAAGGGCTTGGATCTTCCTTCAGCACTAAACAGTGCTATTAGAATTCACGTCCATGACCACACATGCCTCAGACTTTTCACTCCCTCCTTTTGAACCATACAGGTTTGTGTTCCTCATGAAGTCTCTGGGCTTTAGTGTATTTATAACACTGAGGCTATTTACAGGGACATGTTTATCTGCATGCAACACAATCGAGTCGGCCACCCTGCTTTTCTGCATCACATACGTTGTACTCTCATTTGTAAGACTGATTCTGAAGGACTTTACCATTAGGAAATGTGCATCGCCTTAATGACAGCTTTATTTGAAACTACAGCAGCACCTCTTACAGCATCAGAAAGACTGAGCTCCACAGCATTATATAATCTATGCATTTCCAATTTGTCTCATTAGTATACACACTAATAACTTGAGCTAATTAACACATCTGGACCTGCCAGTTCATTAAGCTTTTTGATTATATATCTTTAAAAATAACCCTGACTCATATAGCATTAGTAATTTACTCATATAAAACGAGTAGAAAACACACAGACTCGCGGGCTGACATTTATTTCTGCGGAGGCGTCGATTTTCCTCCACTGAAAATCTGTTTTTTGGATAAAGATCCTTCTGACATAGAAGGGAATAAGGCCAGAGTCAAAACTGGTCTGGCCTTCCAGCAATGCAGAGCGCTGCAAGCTGCTAAAGAGCTCCAAGTTTTGCTCCTTGTTGCTTTAGTCTTAGATTTTTGTGCTCTAGTGCAACATCTGGTGGATTCGAGTGCTTTAAAATATGAAACGCTTCCTCATTTAACTAAAACCATGACCCTGTGTAATACTAAGGAAACAGAAGTCCTCTATTTATGTAGCTACAAGCTGCAGCACACCTGACAAAGACATGGTAGTTAGCACTGTTGCCTCACAGCGAGACGGTCTGGGTTCGAATCCACCTCGGCAGCTTGGAGTTTGCATGTTCTCCCCGCGTCTGCGCGGGTTTTTTCCCGGGTACTCCGGGTTCCTCCCACAGTCCAAAGACATGCAGTTGGTGGGGTTAGGTTAATTGGTGATTCTAAATTAGTGTGAATGGTTGTCTGTCTCTATGTGTTCGCCCTGCGACAGGCTGGGCGACCTGTTAAGGGTGTACCCTGCCTCTTGCCATATGATAGCCCCATGGAAAGGATAAGCAGAAGAAAATGGATGAATGCTGTTGACCTGAACAGCTCTAAACCACTGGGGGATGGACAAGGCACCTGTGGAGGTGTCCTGTAGTGGCACCAGGATGTTGGCAGCAAATCCTTTTGGTCCTGTGAGTTACAAAGTGGGATCTCCATTGATGGGATTTGAGACAAAAATCATGCGGATCCTCAGATTAAAAATAGGCAGTTTGGGTGATTACCTTGGTCTCTTTCTCATGTTTCTGAGTCATTCCTTAACAATTTCTGCTGGGAGGGCTGCTGTCATAAAGGAGTGTAATGGATTAGTCTGATTTACAGCACTGTTTTGGGTACACTAGCTGTCATGCGTCCAAAAAGTGTGAATCCACAGTGTAGTGGTTTGCCCACTTGTGTGGTAAATGAAAGGTTGCTTGTTTAATTCCAGCTGGAGGCACAGATCCCTTTGGAGTTACATCAGGAAGCGCATTGGATTTAAAACTTTGCCAGATCAAAACATGTGGAGCAACCTGCTGTGGCAACCCCTTGTGACAAAAAGCTCCTTTCAGCTGCTCCACTGAATGCCAAAAACATTGCTGTCATTAAATTCCAAATGAACATACTACAGAAACCCCAAGTTATCCATTTCATCTGCTGTCTTTTTCACACAGCACCGCAACTTTTGACAGAAACAAGTTCTGGCAGTGTTTTGACCTTATGCTTTTTGTTTTTTAACTTCAGTAAATGATGTGAATACCTCTTTAAACACGATCAATGACACTAACAAAATCCTTCCATGGCGCAGCTACATTGATTCCCACTCAAATTTTGCCTTCTTGTTCGTCCAGCACAACTCACTGGCCTTGAACATTTTACTGAACACATCAAGCAAGAGCTGCTCCTGCCACAGTGAGGTCCTAATAATGGTGTTATTACAAGCAAATACAGTCAGAACAGGATCAGTTTCATTCAAGCAGGCTGTTGGCATTTTTTCCTCTTTAGGCAAGAATGGCAGAGACAGCAAACAGCTAATTCATTTAAAGAAGATGTTTGCCATACCTATTAAGTTGCGGTTTCATTAAAGTGGCCTCCAAATTTGCATGCATATATATGGAATGGATTGGTATTTACACAGTGCTTTTCTAGTTAGACCACAGCTTTAGACTATAACACTTTTCTAGTTAGACCATAGCTTTAGACTATAATCCTCAGAACACAGTAATTCCCATACCAAATATTCAGATTGTGAACTATATTATTCATTACAGCTTCAGATTACAAATGCAGTAGTCCAGCCCTTCCAGCCCACCTTCAATTCTCTTCTTTACCGAGACCAGAATCTGACAGCACAAGATTTATTTGAGAATCTAAGATAAGTTACGCTATACTTGATGCAGAGGGTGGTCAGGATAATCCATGACAGGTAGTAGTTTATTCGGTGACCTCCTCTCTACAACACCTGTGTCCAGTTTGCAGCTAATCACAGGGTCTCTTGGTGTCACCAGCTCTGATGCTGCTCTCTCAGCAGACAACAGCAAAGTACACTGCACTTGCCACAACAGACTGATAGTAAACATTTTGATGCACATGTTGAAGGATCTCGGCCTCCTTAGGAAATAGAACCTGCTTTTTTTTTTTTTTTTTACAGGTGCTGCAGTGGATACTTGCAGGTTAGTTGGCAAGCAACTGAGCCTGGCAGGCTAACTGGAGAAAAGAATAGTAGTGTTAACCAGTATTCAAAGGCCACCAGCCCAGCTCTGGCTGCCCTCCACTTATGGAACTAGCTCGCTGCTATTTCAGAGTGAGCAATTAATATTCTGGTAGCAGGTTCAGCTACATTTCCATAGTGTAGCAGAGCTAATGTAACAGCTTGTTAAAGTATGGATGTGGATTTCCTCAGGGGTTAGTTTAGGTTCGGTTCGGTTCGGTTAGGTTAGTTTAGGTTCGGTTCGGTTAGGTTAGTTTAGGTTCGGTTAGGTTAGTTTAGGTTAGTTTAGGTTAGGTTAGTTTAGGTTAGGTTAGGTTAGGTTAGTTTAGGTTAGGCAATATGAAATCTTCAGTTACTGATCACAACAATTCCAGTGAAAAAGAGATTTTTCTCCAGGATTGTTTTAAATGTTGATGTGAGTCTTTACACTACAGGATGGACTTACAGTAAACATTTTCACACCATCAACAAGACTGACATTATAGTGCAAATTTAAGGATGCCGTTTCATTTCATTAAAGCATTTTTCAGATAGGATTTTTAACAGTAACAGAATTCAGACTCACTAAAGTGCTGCCGGTTAAACTAAAAGTCGATGTTAAAATCTCACTTCAGGCCTCAGCCTGAGTAACAGCGGTCATAATAACGTGTCAACATGCATAATATTACATACTTTTTCATCCCTCCGCTAAATGAGATGAACTTGGTTAAAGAACAAATAAATCTATTTTATTTAAATTATCAGTCCATATAACAGAAATCAAATCTGGCTTCGTCGTAAGCTGTGGTGACCCCACGACTGGCAAAAAGTACATGAAACTAATCTCTAACCCTGTTAAATGTGTGACACTCAGTCTCTTTATTCCAGGCGTGTGTTAAAACCCATAGAAAATGGAACCATTCAGAATAACTCACTTTGTCGTTGCAACAATGACTGAGCCTCAGCAGTCATTACAGAGCCATACATTCACATGTGGTGAGTCACAGTGTTTCTGGCAGAGCTGAGAGACAACAGTGGCACAGTGCCTCAAGCAATCAGCCTCATTTTTATTTGTTTTTGTGATTTATACAGATGCATAGTGCTGCTAGTATAGATGTTATACTAAGAAAAATGTGGTTATGCATTTTGTTTGCATTGCGGTGGCCCAGGCTTAGACTACCCGATACCTCTTCTTTTGTTTGAATGCTATCTCGAGGGCCAGAGGCGCGACTCGAAACCAAATTGCTGATTACCATGCTACAAGCTTTCTCCTGAGTGAGAAAGCTTGTTTTACTGTGACAGCGCGAGCTAAACTCACTCCACAGCCACGCCAATTATGTCTGCTAGTCATCATATTGCACATATAAATTCTAATTTGTCTGAGGCCTGGCCAGTTTTTTTTGTGTTTTTTTTTGGTCTAGTCATCGCACAGCAAACACAAGCAGCTCAGCCATTTTTAACCACATCACATGAAACAGGCTTTGTTGCCTGATTTTGAAGTGTTCAATTTTCCAAAGGTATTAAAAAATAAAAAATAAAAAAGCAGGGATGTGGTAACGATAACCTTTAATGTGAAATTGTTGTTGCCATGCTTTATTAGAGGAAATAAAGCTGTAGCTCTTAGATCTAAAGATAACTATTTACAGTAGATTAATTTATATTTCTCTTATTTGAAGATTTCCTTGACGAGCGAAAAGGCTTTTTTTCCCCTCCTTTTGTCTCTTCAGCACATCTTAGTGGGCTTTAATCAAATGTCAATTTCAGAGCGCGTGGCCTTGTTGTTGCCTGACTTTCTGTTTCACAGCTGAGTTCTAATTTTACTTCAGTCCTGCAGGATTACCTTCATCTACTTAATGGCTTCCTGATTGTGTGTCGAGTTCTTCTGTTAGCTTTATTAAAATTTCATTTCTGCGGTAATTAAGCAAAGCGGCACTTCTTTTCTTAAGGGGTGCTTGGGCTGGTGAATTGTAGGCACATTAATTAAACGTGATGGTCTTGTAAATAAAGCAAGCTGTGGTTTAATTGCAATGTTGGCATAGTATTCAGAAAAAGAAAAAAAAGCTGGGAGATTGTGGCATATTAATACAGCTAGCTCCACAGAGACTCAGAGAAGTGCTTTCTTATGTTTGCTGATAATTTGAGCCATAAAAAAGAATTCTGTCACAGCTGCCTGGAGCGATACTCAAGTTGACAATGTGTGGCGAGTTCGGCCTTCTGTGTACTTCGTGAAGGGAGGCGTATCTTTTCAGTAAAGACCTTCAGCCGACAGTCAGCTTACCTCCAAAAACTGGAATTGTTCCTTCCCTCCCTAAAAACAAGCCTCCTGACAGTGAGGGAGAGTAAGCTATTGTTATGGTGCAGGCAGCTGGAGCAAAAAAGTGTGGTGCAGAATGCAAATGTGACTGGTTCTCCACCAACAGAAAAGGAAAGGGGAAAAAGAGAAAAAAAAAAACAATTTCTCAGCTTCAGTTGTGAAGACAGGTCGTCTGTCTTCCTCCTCTGGGCCAAGACGATAACATCTGTTAGCACATATGGCACATCAGCAAAGAGCAGGTTTGTAAATCTAACAAAAACAGTGACAACAGGGATGGTGAATGAGGACAGAAATCATATGCTGATTAGAAGCAGATCTATACATCATTCGTACTGTCGCCGTCCACGTGTGCGCTCCATGTATATAGATGCAAGTGTAATCAGAACCTGACTGCAGCCCTGTCCTGCCCTGCTTTGAACATGTGTGTGAAATGTCTTCCTTAAAAGCTGGTTGCTAGATCAGTCCTTTTGAATTAAAGATGCCTTCCCTTCTGTTTGATGAGACATTCATGTGAGGAATGGATGCACAAAGTGGGATTAGAATCAGAAGGTAGATTCTCCAGTACTAAAACCAATCTATATGGAAACAGCAGCGCCTTGCCTGTGTGAAAGAGGGGTTCAATCAGGACCACTTGTTCAAGCTGTTTCTATGAATTCTGTGAACAGGATGTGTTATGAGGTCCTGTTAGATAAATAGTAATGGCCTCCACCTGCCACCCTGCACTGGCATTCACACAGCCTAATGGCCATATGTTTTGAGACCAGCAGATGCCGATTTAACCTTCTACCAATGAGCCAGAGATTCACAGCGAAGTCCATCACAGCCAAACACCTCATGTTCAGGGACATGCCTTCAACCCACCACAGTGTTTAGACTTATCTTAAAAGAGGGCACAGTTAACCCAGAGGAAATATTTAGAAAAATGTATAAGACCTCCACTAATGTCAGCAATACCTCTGTTATTGAAATACATCAACAATAACAAAACAACTGTCACTAAAGAAGGCACAAGCCCCATAAAAGGCTGCACTGGTCCTTTAAAGGATAGGTTTAACTTGCTCTCATTGTGCCAAATACATTTCTAAAACTTAAGATGCACATGTGGAGCTCCTGCTGTCAATTGCACTATAATTTTACTTAAGTTATAGCTACATATATCTCAAATAATTCTCCAGTGAAGTTCATAATCTGTCACTTCATATAAAAGGTTTGTTGTTTGAGCTGTTTCTGTACTGTAAGAGAATGTAAAGTGTGTGCATCCAATGACTGAGATCATTGGAATTCCAAGAATTCATGGCTTTTGTATCATCAGAAACTACTCTGTAACCCCGCAGATGTTTTCCCCTCCAAGACCAGGGCTTTCAAATTAAGCCGGCGGCCGGCGCATTTTCCACCTACTCCACCGCTCTGCGCCGTCTACTTTTTTATTTTCCTAAAAAAATTTCTTTGCGCCGTCCGCTGTCTCCATTTCCAGCGCCATGTGGACGCACGTAGCAATATTTACGTTCTTTCAATCGGAGCCATTTGATTGGTTGACGACTG
>JASGAU010382245.1:0-12886 GCA_030220045.1 Australoheros facetus
TGCATTGTCTTCATGTTTTATGTTCATATCAAAAGAGGACGGATTTGTATTGTTGATGTTTCTATATTCATGTTTGACTCCTCAATAAAACTGTTTGACAACTTACTTTCTTACTTTGAGTAGATTTCAGAGCCTGTACTTTTTTACTTTTACTTGAGGACAGAAGTTGAACCAGTACTTCAACTTTTACCAGAGTAGTTTTTAACACAAGTACTTGTACTTCTACTTAAGTACAGAATGTCAGTACTTTGGCCACCACTGGTAATTTGCGCTGTATGCTCCAGAAGGTTTGTTTCTCTGTGGACAGGCTGTGATCAGCTGCTACTGGTCCTGAGGTTCACTGCTCTTTGTGGATTTAGCCAAATGCATTCTGCAGCACATACGTAAGTGAATGTTACATACAATAAGTTATACTGCCATGACTGCTTTCTAACCTTTAACTAGTGTAAAGCCATAAAGGCGTAATTTGGCAAGTGAAACTAAGGAGAATCATCACCTTAGATTTATTTTGATGACTGCTGCCCCTCTTACCCAACCTAATACTGCACACTTCTTTGTTTATGAAAGTTGTATTACACTCTCTCACACAACCTCTACAGAATGCAAAATTATTTTAATCCAGTTTGTTGCAAAGATATTTATCAATATGAAATAACTGCAATCTGGCTTGGACTTAGTCCAGTCTGTCTGAGACAGATTGGCAAAGGTTTGCAAATAATTACTGTCTAATTTATAAATGTAGACATATTATCTGAGCCAGTGTGTGCCAGTGAGTGCAGCATCTCAGCAACACATCTCTTTGAAATAACGGATTTGACTCAATTGGTTGTTAACCAGTTATATTCCTGTATAAAAACAGCTGAGCACCTATGTAGCTTTGCAGTTAAATCGCCATCCTGCAGCAACTATGCCACTGTTTGTGGAGAAATTTCAGAATTTCGGTTTCAAATCTATGAGGCTCTGGCTGGACTTTGAATGTAAGTACCATCCATCCATTTTCTTCCGCTTATCCTTTTTAGGGTCATGAGGGGGCTGGAGCTGTCATAGGCCGAATGGCAGGGTAAATCTTGGCCTAGTCACTAGCCCGTCGCAGGGTAAGTAAGTAAGTAAAATTTATTTATATAGAACTTATCACAGATAAAAATCACAAAGTGCTTCACAACAAAAACAAAAATAAAAGTACAACAATATAAAACAATAGAATACAATATAACATTTTAATTAAAAGCTTGTCTGTATAAAAATGTCTTCAGCTGCTTTTTAAAAGCGTCAGTGGAGTCTGTACAGCATAAAGACAGTGGAAGAGAATTCCACAACCTTGGTGCCACAGCCCCAAAAGCCCGATCCCCACGAGTTTTAAAACGAGTGCGAGGGACCAACAGTAACCTTTGGTCAACACAAAGACACAGACAACCATTAACACCTATGGACAATTTAGAATCACCAATGAACCTAACCCCACTACAGTAAGTACATGTCTTTGGACTGTGGGAGGAAACCGGAGTACCCGGAGAACATGCAAACTCCATACAGGATTCGAACTTGGACCTTCTTGCTGTGAGGCAACCGTGCTAACCACCACATCACCTGTTTTTTTGTAGATTTCTGTGCTTGCAGACAGCAAGAGATTTGCCACGCATTTGCAATTTCTCTACAAAATGTTTTCAGTGTTAGCGTCGTTCAGCACAATGTTTCTTTTTTCTGGCCTGCGATATCACTGTTTTGGTTAAATTTCATTGCTCACATCCACCAGCTAGCATCTGTTCATAGCGAAAAAGGCTCTGATAAACTCAGAGAATGCTGCTTGCTCAGCGCTAAATGGCAGAGTATGATGAAGCAGCTAAACACAAATCCTCACATAAAAAGAACAACTTGGAAAACTTTGGTACTGTACACAATCGATGCATAGACAAAAACAAGGTGGAAGAAGGAAAGATGGTAAGAAACCTTTGATTACTTCTGTAAATTCAAGTGCTGGATATACTTTTTTTGGCTAACCTTTATTTGTAATAAAGTAGTAGGGTATGACTGTTGCTGTTCAATTTAAGCATTACTTATTTATCATATACAGAATCAAATGCATTTTTTAAAATACTGAGAGGCCAAATATAACTCGGAGTTCTTATTTTGACTTAACAGGACATCCACACTGAATGACTTCCCCACTGAGGAGCACAAAAATGCTCATTCCACTTCGTGAAAGTTCAGTGCTTCTCCCTAACTTAACCTTAGGTTTGGCACAGAACGAAGAGGCCAAGGACACATGCAACCTATGGTGTTAGCATCAGATAAGTAGCGCATACATTTTTCATCCCAGTTTTATTTTATTTTTTTTTTATCACAATGAGAGCTAAATGGAGAGTGAACATTAATTTTCAATTTGAATAATAAACTGCTCAAAAAATTAAAGGAAAATGTTTTAATTAGAGTTTAGCATCAAGTCAGTTAAACTTCTAGCATATTGATTTGGTCAGTTCAGTAGCAGAGGGGGTTGTTAATTGGTTTCAGCTGCTTTGGTGTTAATGAAATTAACAACAGGTGCACCAGAGGGGCAACAATGAGACAACTCCCAAAACAGGAATGGTTTTACAGGTGGAGGCCACTGACAGTTTTTCCCCGCTCATCGTTTCTGGCAGTTTTTTCCACTAATTTTGCATTTGGCTATGATCAGTGTCACTACTGGTAGCATGAGGTGATGCCTGGACCCTACAGAGGTTCCACAGGTAGTCCAAATCCTGCAAGATGGCACATCAATAGTGCCATTGCCAGAAGGTTTGTGTCTGTGTCTCCCAGCACAGTCTCAAGAGCATGGAGGAGATTCCAGGAGACAGGCAGTTACTCCAGGAGAGCTGGACAGCAGGATCCATCCGCAGGCTTGATCTCTGCTCGTTTGTGCAAGGAGGAACAGCACTTTCAGAGTTCTGCTAGCCCCCCAGCAGCCACTGGTGTGAATGTCTCTGACCGAAATATCAGAAACAGACTTCATGAGGGTGGCCTGAGGGCCCAACATCATCTAGTGGGCCCTGTGCTCACTGCCTGGCACCGTGGCGCCCAACTGGCATTTGTCATTGAATACCAGAATTGGCAGAATTGTTCACGTTTGCTATACACTGCTAAATAACTGATATTGTCGCTACTTGATTTTGAGTGTGCATGCATTGGCGTCACCGGCTTCCGGGAAACAAGGAAATTTACCTCTTTCACAGAGTTCGTGATTCACAGAGCTAACTCAAAATTTTGAGATACATAACTTGAAATTTGAAACTTCTCAAAATTTCAAGTTAATTTTTTGAAAATTCAAGAAGATAAGTCAAGTTATTTTCTCAAAATTTCAAGTTATGGAAAGCAAAAACATTTTTTTTCAGTGGCAGAAGCAAACTACCACACAGTTCCCCTGTTATTGTCCACCCAACAAATCACGTATTTTCTCATTATGAGGGATAAAAGCTCTTACAAAAAATGAAACTGACCATAAAATGAAAATTATTCTACTTGAACTTTTTAAACCTTGGTAAATTGGATCTATGTGTTATCTCGGTGATTCAATGCTTGGAGAGTGACACATTTGTGAGACGGTCTCCGTTCAAATCAACTAAAACGTCTGCTGGGGGCGGGGTTTGTTGTGCCCAGCACCACTACTTGTTTTCCCTAATGAGATCTAATGTGTTTGCAGTGTTCCTTTAATTTTTTTGAGCAGTATATACAGGTCACTGTATTTATCTCAGTTGTATTAAATTTAAATATATCAAGTACATTGAATTATAAATCAGGATTTTACACGTTGGATTCCAAAGAATATTTTTTGGTTCAGACAGTGGTGAAGAGGTGATCACTATGACAGGAGATCCCACTGAGCCCTGAGCAACCCTTCACATCCAGAGTCTGTGTTTCTATTAATGCCTGTGCTCTTGAACATTCACTGCAGTCCCTCCTCTGATGTGAAAGGAACAGCATTCCCATCCGACACAGGGACAGCTTTATTATAAAACTGAAAGCTGTTTGGAGATAAGCACCTCGTGGATGTACGTGCTGGCTGAGAGATTCCTGGTGCCCCAGTGAATGAAACATGTTGCCAGAATCCGTACTGTACACTGCTGTCTCAATAAACTACCAGATTCAAATTCCAATGACACCTTTGGTTTAATATGTAAGGCATACACTGTAATACATCTGTGATGCCAGGGTGGTAAAAAGAGATTTATGGCACACAACAAGCTATTAAGGAGCTGTATGTGGTGGGGTAATCAGGGGGGGAAATGGGGTGGAAATTCTCTTCTTCATGCCACATTGATTCATCCTTCAGTGAGAGAAACCTCCCCATTATGCACACCTCATCTAAAAGGGCCCTAGGATGAACATTGCAGACCCACAGTACACTGAACCCAGGTCTGGTGTGAGGTCAATATAGGTCCTCCCTGCAGCATCTGGACTCTCAGGAGAATGCCACAACTGCTTGATCCATGGAGTGTTGATAATATCGCTGCACGAGCACAGAGCGCAAGATGCATCACATCTCTGTGGGCAGAGGGAGGGAAATCTGTCCCAAAAGGGTGTTGCACTGGATCTTCAGCACTGTGTACTTAATCTCACCAGATGCTGTTTGGTGTTTTTGTTTCTTGATTGCACAAAATGGCTATGATGCAGTGTGAAAGTGGGTAGATTGCTCATTAAAACTAGTGTCTCAATGATTATCTTATTCAGGGGGGTGGCCAAGGTGATCATTGTCACAGCCAGTTGCATTAAATTCCTTTAATGCAACTGGCTGATTAGAACAATTGTCCACCCTTCTATCCAAAGTGGGTTTCATATTTTTGTCTTGTCCACATGTTGTTGCTGTAAAGTAAGTAACTTTAGTTTACCAGCTCATTTCTATGGAATTTCCCCAACTTTTCTTGTTTTTAGTGTGACTAAATCTATAACATGAGGGCTAAGTCAGATTTGGCAAACTACTGTCCAGTTACTGGTTATGGTGAAAATCTTAAAGAACAAATTTAGCATTTGCTTTTACAATAGCTTGAATTGTTGTTGTTTTTTTATGAGCAAACAGGCTAAGCAACATTGCAAAGCAAAACTACCACACGAGTAAGATAGCAATTTGACAAGTAGTAGTGGTGGAGACCGAGTTTAAATACTGCATTGATTGAAGGTGGAAAACAGGTGTACCTGCCTGGGGTTTCTTGAGACCACGCCCACCACTACAAGAGACTGGTTAACCTTTGTTCACCCCCACATTCATACAGGTAGGAGAGAGAGAGCAACAAGAGGGAGAGATGAAGAGAAAGGAGGGTGCTGCACCTGGAGAATGGGGGACAGTCACATTTGTAAAGCAATTGAAAAATTCTCTGTGACCTGGTTACATTTTATTGTGAATTCATGATTATCCAATCAGAGGTGATATCTGCAATTTACCCAGCTCCTAGTTATTGGACTAGAGCGAATAATGGACAGTGAACAAGAGATCACAAGCAAAGTGTGTAGGCTTCTTTGTCCTTACATTATTGTGCACGTCTTTAGGATTCAGAGTTGAGTGCTACTATGTATATTTGGCATAAAATGAGTAAATCCACAAGCCAAAAACAAGGCAGGTGTTGGGTCAAAAACTAGCTAACAAAAAAAAGAAAGAAGAAAAGTTCATACATGGCAGGGATCCAATTTTCACTTATTTTTGCTGCAATAATTGAGCAGCAATTGGAGCCCTGTAGTGTGCAAGCTGTTTATTTTTTTTCCTTTCTTTTTCTTTTCACATACAGTAGAATAATTGTAGAGTTTAAGATTGAAAGTTTTGCAACAGTAGGTATTTTATAGCTGTAACCACCTCACTCTGCCATGCAACCTTTACAGATTTGTTTGTTTATTTTTTAGTGAACTCATGTGGGGCTTTAACATAGACTGTATAATGGCATGAAAAAGTATTTGCCCCCTTCCTGATTTATTATCCTTTTGCATGTCTCAAATGGTTCAGATCATCAAACACATTTTAATATTAACAATGATAACCAGAGTATAACTGAAATGCAGTTTTTAAATAATGATTTCTTTAATTAAGGGAGAAAAGCTATCCAAACCTACTGGGCCCTTTGTGCATGAACAGCCTGTTTAAGGTCATGTCAAAGCATCTCAATAAAGCATGTCAATCCAATTTGAGTCTAAGCTTTGCTTAGGCCACTCCAAACTTTAATTTTTTTTTTTTTTAGCCAGTCAGAGGTGGACTTGCTGGTATGTTTCAGGTAATTGTCCTGCTGCATGACCCAAGTGTGCTTGAGCTTCAGGGCACAAACTGATGGCCAGATATTCTCATTCAGGATTTCCTGGTAGAGAGCAGAATTCATGGTTCCATCAATTATGCCAACTAGTCCGGGTCCAGCCCCGGACCATTACACCACTACCAGTGATGTCCACAGAATATTTTCCCAAAAGTCCCGGGGATCATCAAGATATTTTTTGGCAAATATGAGACGAGCCTTTGTGTTCTTTTTGGGGTTTGCCCAGTCTCTTTCTTATTGTTGAATCATGAACTTTAACTGAGGTAAGTAAGGCCTGCAGTTCTTTAGCCGTTGTTCTGGGTTCTTTTGTGACCTCCTGGATGAGTTATTGATGCACTTTTGGAGTAATTTTGGTTGGCTGGCCACTCCTGGGAAGCTTCACCACTGTTCCAGGTTTTCTCCATTTGTGGATAATGGCTCTCACCATGGTTTGCGGGAGCCCCAAAGCTTTAGAAATGACTTTGTAACCCTTTCCATACTGAAAGATGTCAATTACTTTATTCTCAGCTGCTTCTTTAGTTCGTGCCATGATGTGTTGCTTTTTGAGATCTTTTAGCCTGCTTCACTCTGTCACACAGGTTTTATTTACATGATTTCTTGAGTCAACAGGTCTGGCAGTAATCAGGCAGGGTGTGGCTAGTAAAATTGAACTAAGTTGTCCAAAACATGATTAAAACAGAGATCATGCTCCGGAATGATGCCAAGGACCCTAACTTGCTCACTGCCTTTCAAAAACTGGGATAATAAATATGAACAAATTTTCTCTCTCTGACTTTTTAGACCAACACAAAGATTTCTGTCTCCGTTCAGTTCTAGTTCAGTTTTGAGACATGCAGCAATTAATGTCATCAATGTTGCTCGTTAGTTTGTGAACAGAGGTTAGATCATCAGAGGAAAATGGTACAACTGTGTATCATCTACATAAGAATCATGTTATTACCAAGCGGGAGCATGCAAAGGTTAAAGAGTAATGGACCAAGGACAGCCCTGATTTGTATGTATCATAAAGACTGTAAGTTGAAAGGTATTCATTCAGTTCTTTTTAAACAATGTTTTCTAATATTGTGCTGAGGAATAAAAGATTAGAAATAGGTCTGTATTTATTAATTACCAATGGATCTAAGTTATTTTTCTTGAGTAACGTGTTAGGAAGCTACAGGGGAACTCCTAAATAAAAATGACTGTAGACTCTTCATCAGTCCAACTCCTCACTTGAACGCAGCAGACTTTAAAATGAGTGCTGATTTGGTGGGCAGCCTTTTGATTCCTGAAAAATGTGTCAAGATAAGAGTGAGGTTTCACAATATGTGTATTTGATAAATTTGGTTCAGGTTCACTTCTAGGCACGGTAATGAGCAGGCTCAGAATCAGGATAGCAAGGCAGGACTGTGTTAACCATGGTAGCCACTTGAAACTACATGAATATTTAACTACATGAATATTTATAATATCCGCTGTAATCTAGAGTGACTTTCTGATCAATGGCAAACTGTCGCGTCTTTGTGATTTGCAGTTAATAATACATGTAGAAAACTAAGTTTTCACCAAGAACCCGGCGGAATTAAACAGTTTCCTTGTAAAAACAGAACTGTGTTCACATTCAGTGTTGCTTACTGCAGAGATTTGTGCTTATCCCTGAGGGCTATCAAACACACCCCTCTTTATAAAACACAAGGTGTCAGTCAGCTCAACAACTGTTGGAAACCTGCTATTCCATCACACAGTTATGAATTTACCTCTGATGTAAATTGGCTGAACCAAAAGATTTCCATGCAATTATTATATTATTCTATTATTTTACCTTTTAGCTTCAAAGATAAATATGAGTATATTAATCTATTAAAAGGTGGTTCTGAGTAGCATGAATAATACAACTGTACCAACAAAGATATATTACACGTTCCGATACGATGCATAAATATAACCTTAAAAAACATTGTGCGTTGTTGCTGTCTTCTAATTGCTAAAGAGGACCATCTCACTTTACACTACAAGCCACATTCGCCTGCACTATTCATTTATTGTATACCTACCTGTACAGAGCTTTCTCTTCCACACCAACAGGCACTGATTGCATACTGGGCGTATTGTTACAGGTTCTTCATCTTGCCCAAGGACACTTTAACATGTAGGCACTGGAGCTGGGGACTAAACCACCGACCCTCCAATTAGTGGCAGACCTACTCTCCCTCCTGAGGCACTGCTGCCTGAACCTAAGTTTAAAAATTCTTGACTTTGATGATTAAGATAGACCAACCTTCTGAGGTGAAAAGGCTGAAGACAGCATACAGAAGGCACCAGTTTTTACCAGGGTGGTGTTTTTTGGTTTTTTTTCTGCCAACAGTAGTTATTATATGTCATGAGGATACCACAGCCCACACCTCTGTTTTCCACCGTCTAACTTGAGAATAAGACTTTTAAGGGAACACTTTTATACTTGTCCTTTTTTTGTTTTTTGAGGTACCATTAATCCAAAGAGATGAGCTCTCTTCAATGAAGCATTTTTTCTTGTATAGGTGAAACATACCCACAATTGTGTGTCTTGTCTATTAGTCACAGACCCACACTCTCCCCTGCCATGCTCTTAAAGCACTCTGAATCATTTTCTCTGTCAGTTAACATTTTTCAGACTGTCTTTTTGAGCTGATCGTCATCATTTCTTAGCTGGTTGACAGATTGTCTCTCTGGTTCATTTCTGTTGTATAGTCATTGAGAGACATTACAAACTCATTTTTGTTGTCATGACTTTCTTTCTTGCACTAAGCAGGTTAGAGAGGGCTTCAAAAACAGACACGCTGGGTTTGACTGATGATCATAAATGTTAGAGCTGCAATATCTGATTTTAACTTCATGATTATTGTTGTAAAAAATGTTATTAGTCAAATTAATCTGTAACTTTATTTATTTAATAGTGTCATTTTGGGGTCAGTCAGGCAAAATTTCCATCTTTAGTGCCTGACATGTTGTTGGCATTTGTAAACCTTAAAAGAAAACCAAAGACACAAAAGCATCTAAGCATGGATAAAAGCCAATAATGAAAGGACGATACAATTTTGAATTTTTATACTGCTGATATTTCTCCTTATTGTAATGTGGTCCAACTTGTCCGTGTCCAAATGTAAGACAGTAGTTGACAGGTGATAAAAATCATGGCATTCATGTACAACTTTGAGACCTCAGTAGTTACATTGTTTCTAATATGTCTTTCATTTTGTTTCCAACTTTTAAACTTGTGTTTTAAATGAGTGTTGTGAATATTTTATCATGCTTAAATATTTATATCCATCCACTACTCCCTGCTACTCTCACATCTGGGTTTGGATCTCTCTTTGCAGAAAAATATAAATATATACAGACTGTTTTTCAGACCCTGAGGTGTTAACATGAAATTGTTAACCACTTAGATATCTTGGCCATTGATGTTGACAGTCTTCTGCAGTCTGCTTCCTGGTTTTACTCTGTAAATATGTACGAATCATCAGCAGCACCTGGGAATCTGACACCAGGTGGAGCAGTTTCAGAGAAATATAGATGAAAAAAACAGAGGTCCTAATGTAGAACCTTGAAGTATACCAAAACCATTACCAGCCACTTGGGAAATTTTATTATATACTACTATATATTGCTCTTTATTTGTAAAATGTAAAATCATTTTATCCACAAAATAACATTAGGTTAAAAAAAAAAACGAGAGAAGAATGAAGTCGAATTCAGATTCATTTGATATTATCTGCTCAGCAATCTTTTTGGGTACTCGTATCGGTAATTACTACAAAAATTATTGTGGCTTTTAAACATCTGGAAACACTGCTTCATTAATAGACCAGTTAATAACTTTTATAATAGGAGGCATTAACCATATACAATAATTCTAATTTTAACAACGTCTTTCATTTGGAAAGAGAATGCAAAACACACCAAATCGTTTTGTAATTGTCCAACTTAATTTTAAGTATTATTAAGATTCTTGAATTAAAAAAAATATTTTATTTGTTTATTTCAAATCATCCACAATAGTAATTCATTCATCCTGAATTAAGCTTTATGACAGGTTGGGTGGTGTGCCACTGTGTTTGCAGACCTCTGTATTTGCCCTGTGTTAGGCTGGTAACCTGTCCAGAGTGTGCTTTTGCCAATAGACCAATGCATGCAGGAACATGTTCCAGCCACGTATTAAACGGCATTGTTTTTCAGGTAGTGAATGGCTGGGATATTACTGATACTGATTTGAATTCTTAATGTTGCTGTATTTGTAAAATAAATAAATAAATACAGGCCTGTGATGGAGGAATCTTAGGGCCCTAGTATAAAATGACATTTAAATGAGGTTGCTTTATAAAAGAAAAGTTATGTTATTTGTTCTTCAACACATTTGGCAGTTGGGTGTTATACTGATCCATAATAAGATATTAACAGATGCCAGGTCTCTTTTGATTACTGGAATGAAGCATTTATCTAAAGATTTGTGTCATTTCAATGAGATTCTTTCAAAATTATGTTCAAATCCTGAATATATCGCTGAACTAGTGAAGATTCTTGTCGCAGGAAGAAGCTCTTACTCAGAAGTGGAGTGTGAATTTAGCTCATTCCATATTTCATTGACTCAATTTGCAGCATATCCACTCAATACAGAGAATAGCAGCAGTAAATCCACTTTTCCATTTCGCTCACAACTCTAAGCCCTGTGGTAAAGACCATTCTCTGTCCTCCTTTTGATTTGACATTTCATTTTATTATTTTTTGCCACTGGGCTCTGTGAGCTGTGATGGCAGAACGACATGGAGGGCTAATACTGGCACAAAGTGGCCCTCGAGTGCATCAATGGCCAAAGCTCAAAGCAGAGTAGCTGCTGCGGTCAAGGTTATGATGCAGGGAAAGCCATTTGCCTCATATTCCTACACTTGAGGCCACTGTGGAGCAATTTCAAGGCAGTGCTGCTTTGTCCCATACCCCTAGCATGTCATTTAAATTCTGACTGTGAAATCAGATTGGTCAAAAAGCTGAGGTCTGCTGGTAATGTCACAACCTCACAGGTCTAAACTGACAGAACCAGTTTGAATGAAACTGATTCCTGCAGGTTTCAGTGCAAAATGGCTCAAATTCTGATTAAGATCATGCAGCTTAATTTGATTTACTGTTGTTTCATTCATCTAGTTTGGAGCTATTCACTGCTTCAAAGTCTCTAATTAACCAGATACAGAAGAGAGAAAGAAAAAACACTCTTCAAAGTGAGTATCTTTAATTAATACTGGAGAATTAGGAAAGCGGGACCAAGAGCTTTATTGATCTTTTACCAGCTTTAATTAACTGAGTGAGTTATTTTGGCTGCTATATTACATTCCTTAAAGCTTCTTATTTATATAGTGTAACAGGTGATTCAAGCCTTGGGACATTCAGAGGGTTGGTGTGACAGAAGAGAATGATAGAGATAGGGCGAGAGAGAGCCAGATGATCTGGTGTGGAGACCCCTAAATGAAGCAGCTGAAAGAAAAAGAAGAACAGGTGATTCAAGTCTTATTTTTGGTCACTCTCAGGAATGTGTCCAGAGGGCATTATGGGGTGGCACTGGCTCCCATTGACATACAGAGCCCCTTACTGATGCCACTTGCAGGTTGTGAAATATAAATCTACTAGTGGTGTTCCATCAGGCAAGCAGGGCAAGCAGTGCTTGTCCAGTGAAATTTCAAAATAGACATCATTAAAACCAAAGCAAAACCAACTACTTTCCTTGCATATCAAACAGCATTCTGCCATAAAGCTTCTTGCATGTTTGCTTCCATCCTGTACGTTACTGCAATCTTGTGGCTGCAGTTGTCTATTGTCTTTGTAAACAGGCTTAAATCTGCTTGACTGCAAGCCAATGGGAATCTATAACATCTGTTGATAATTGTGTGAATCTGTGTCTCATTAACAAAGGCTTGAACTTGACAAGCTAAGAGGCCAGCAGCTGTTTCTGGCTATTTGTGCACACACTTTGTGGATAAACCTGTGGTTTTTGACACAAGACTGATAAGAGACTAGCGTGTTGGGTAAGCTGCTGCTGGCTCGGCTTTCACTGCTCTGCTCTGCAGCCGATAGTCTTCTCCATGTTTGTGATTTGTCATATACTGCCAACACCACCTCTTTAATGGAAACATGCTTGTTTGGGAAACTGGGTTGATTTACTGAGTTCATAGCCACCTTCTGGTGAGCATTTAGTGGGACAGCTAATGTTATGAGTCCAGATAAAGAAAAGATATTGGATATGTTAAACTTGCTTTCCAGTACAAACTCCAGCTCCTAGCCAAACTTAATTTGTTTCAGTATATTGAGAAAGATCAACTGCTACCATTTCATTTATACCACTGTTTTTGTTTACAGTGACCAATTAATCTAACTGCACACCTTCAGATTGTGGGAAGAAACCTATACAGACACAGGGAGAACATATAAACTCCACACAGCAAGAGGCCCGGCCCAAGGCTATTAGAGAGCTATTCTAGCTGGGAGGCAGCAGTGCTAACCACCATGCCACCATGCTGCTCAGTAACAAAAATATTTTTTACAGTGTTGAACTGTGTCTGTTAAATTTGGTAAATAAACAAACATGATAAAACTCGGCCCTGCTGAACACTGGTACATTA
>JASGAU010382248.1:2838-13253 GCA_030220045.1 Australoheros facetus
GAGTGTGTTTGGGGTCTTGCTGGATGAAAGAATAGAAGGACATGGTGCATGGATGTAACCATCTTTTGTGTGGGTAAAAAATGATTTATTAAAAAAATCCCAAATATGATTCACTTTTCTATTTTTTTTATTATATCGTAGGTATTTATACATACTGTATGTCTTTTGCACATAGTAAAATAATAATTGTTATCAATACAATAATTACAATTAAGTAATCAAGATAACAAACAAGCAGAAATTGCTTTTTAATTTCCTTTTTCCCCCTCTTCATTCCACTTTGATTCTGTCTCATTCCCTCTGTTCTGCTAAGCTTTCTTGTTCTTCTCGGTGAGGTAGCTTTTGTAGTAGAAGTTAATGAAGACAGCGATGAGGCTGAGGGAATATGCCAAAACAATAATGTTCATAGAGTCAGGAAAGTCACAGTCGGCAAACAGGTTGTAGGTGGTGTGGATCGTCACTATGAGAAACTGGAGCTGGTAAAGAGAGAGAATAACTTGTGGTAGCCTTTCAGGGCACTCTGAGAACAAGCAAAATACAAGCTCATGGACATGTAAGAGATGGAAGCAGTAGGGGGGCAACAGCTGGATATTTAGATGAGCTGTATATGCTTGAACAGTTTCAGCATGTTCCTCTGTATATTAGGTGTGCAGTATTAGTGGTTGGAGAAATATCCATAGTCTGTATATAAAAGGTGGACATAGCCACTGTGATGTTGCCTTAGTGGTTGGTAAAGTACTAATGTTAAGCCTTAACCTGGGCTCTTTCACCATTTCATTGTTTTAAAACCAGATGTGATAAGCACAGAGTGTTTCTGCCTGATAAACCGAGGGACACTGCGTGCTCAGAGGCTAGCAGCCTGCTAATCACATGGACGAGCTTACCATTTCATGGGACCATATTAATATTGGGTTATATTCAGTGTGACCTCAAACTAAGTGAATTAGACCATAAATACATCAAGAAACTGTTTGCCACGGAAATAGACAAGAGAAGGAAAGGTTATTTTCCCATAGACTTCTACACAAGCACACACTGCTGGCCATTAGAAAGACTGCAGACTTCACTTTTCACACCCATCTTTTATATACAGTCTATGGACATATCTAATATTTAAAAAGAACAAAATATAAATAGAAAAAGAACAAAAGTCACTGTGATGCTGCACAATGTGAAGGTGCCCATTGGATTCATAAAGCTATAATAGTATTCACAAGTCAACTACCTCAGGTTCAGTTAGCTAAATTGTAAAGACAAGTGTTAATGATGGCTTGGGGGTCGCTTTGAAGGTCAGGACAATTATTGTCACAGAATGGCACTCAGGCGCCATACTGACCTATATAAGCTGCAGCCATCGGGAAAAGAAGAAAACAGGATGCATTGTCTTTTCTGCTCGGCACTATAAGTAGAAAACAGATGGTCCAGTAGTAGCTGAGGAGCATCAGTGCTGCTAATCCGCCTAGTTTTGCCAGTAGTCAGTCAGAACAATGAGAAACCAATCAGGAAGCCTACAAGTTAAGCTCATCAAAACCAAATGATTAACGCTCTGAGGTCTAAGTCGTCATTGCCGATGAGACCAACCAACCTAACTGTAATCCTATCACAATAAGGAATCTTTTGCTTTTATTAAATTTTTCTCCTAAGGCAGTCAGGGAACAAAGAAAATAACCAATGACATACATCAATACACCATACACAACAACACACAACAAATACACTTTTTCTAAAAAAAAAAAAAAGTTCTTTTTTTCTGGCTTTCTCCAAAATATAGGTTTAGCATTATCAGCTATGATGCTTAGTTGTTGTTGTACTGACAACAGTACAACAAGTGACATCTTTCATCCAAGGACACCTATCAGAGTTAGGAAAGGTGACTATCTTTATGCTACAGATAGAACTACCATAATGAACTATGCAAAAACATAAAAGAGAGCGAAAACGTAAGAGGTGATCGTTTTTAAGATGTAAAGACGAATTCTGATAGGAAAGCAGCATGGAAAAAAACAGGGTAAACATACTGACCAGCTGTAGGGTGGTGAGGTGGCGTTTCCACCACAAGTATTTGATCATGCTCGGTCCCACAGCGTAGTACAAGTACATCACTACGTGGACGAGGGAAGTAATCAGACCTATCAGGAAAGCTATAGACAGAAAATCAGAATGACAACCACATATTATCTTCTTGAACATGCTGGATGTTTCTGTTCTGTGCTGGCAGATAGAGTTTGCAAAATATTCTCTTTATTCGCAATATTTTGCAAGAATAAGGCTGTACTCACACTGTCCGCCAGCCACATATTTAACCCCAGCCCACCAGCTGAAGATCACTGTGGCGTGATGGTAGACACGGAGAAAGGTCACTTGGCTGTTCTTCTTCCTTAGGATGAAAAAAATCTGGACCACAGAAACACACAAAGGGAGTTAGAAGTTATTTGCAGCCGTGGAAATAAAATGCTCATATAAGCTTGCTTGACACTCACACTGTCACAGAGCTCTATAACTTTGGAGACGAAGAACCACCAGCATACTCTGGCCATCTACCCATATTCATAAAAAGGACATTATTAGCTTTTGTGCGCTGCAGTTCAAACCATTTTTTTTTACATATTCAGTACTGTGAAAAAGTATTGAAACATCCCCCTTTCTTTATATTTTGCTATGAAAATGGGAAATAGGTACAGCACTTTAATGAAATATCCAAACATAACTGGAAATACAGCATATGAGCCAAAGACAGAGTTGATACAATTCTAACAAGCTTGAAAGTCAATATTTGGTATGAACACCTTTACTCTTCACCACAGCTCTCTTGTTTTTTCTTCAAGCAGTCTTCAGGAACAGTTCTCCAGGCTTCTCGAAGGACATTCAAAGCTCTTCTTTGGATGCCGGCTGCTTTTTGTTTCCTTCTCTGTCAAAATGAGTCCACACTGATTTAATAATACTGAGGTCCAGGCTCTGGGGAGGCCAGTCCATGACTGACAGTGCTCCACTGTGTGTTTTTCTATCCAGGGTTTGCTTTCACTGCACTGGCAATGTGTTTGGGATCATTGTCATGCTGAAAAATAAAGCCATTACTAATTGTGCACTTTCTATATGGTGGATAAAACTCCTATGGCACTTTTCTGTGTTTATAATTACATCAATTTTGGGAGGATCCCCAACACTACCAGCTGAAATACAGCCTGAATCATGACAGAGCCACCACCATGTTCTACAGATGGCTGCAGACACTCACTGCTGTATCTCTCTTCTGACCTCTTCTGCACATCCATCCATCCATCCATCCATCCATCCATCCTCTTCCACTTATCCTTTTCAGGGGAGGGGGGGCTGGAGTCTATCCCAGCTATCATAGGATGAGAGGCAAGGTACACCCTGTACAGGTCGCCAGCCTGTTGTAAGGCTAATACAGAGACACAGACAACCACTCACACTCACATAATAACAATAATTCATTGGTCAGTGTTAAGTGGCTTAAAAAGACCAAACTGAAAATGAGTAAAAAAGCAGCCAGTGTCCAGAGAGAAACTTGATAGACCTTCAGAAAGCCCTCTTTAAAAATGGGACAAGTAGCTCTGGCTCCTTGGAAGTAAAATATAAATAAATGAGGGATGATTTAAGACTATTTCACGGTGCTGTATATTTTCAAATTAATTTAGCAAAAAACATTTACCCTCATGGCCAAGGGGCTGTCACTGTAGTCGACTGGCTGGCACAGCAGACTGTATCCTGCCAACCAGGAGGAGGCTGTAAACTGTTAAGACAAAAATTGATCTCAGTTCTGTTTTTGGTTTCTTTCACTTAGCAGAAATCATCCTTTTTTCATCCTATTACTCATTTAAAATAGTTAAAAATGCCTTTGATATTCCATCTATTGTTTTTCAATGAATATTCCTTACAGCAGGAAAATCAAATCAAGAATTAAGATATTTGTTGTTGCTAGTTACAGATTCCCAAACTCTGACACCTGTTTGGATGGTTTAGTTATTTTGTGTTTTTAAATGGCAACAACTTTTTCAAGGGAGTTGACATGCAAACACTAAAATCCCCTTGAATGATGCAGTTAGTTACAAAGTGAAACTGCAGTAACACTGATTATCTCATGAGAATGTTCTGCTGGGAAACCTTGGGTGCTGGCATTTATGTGGATGTTAGCTTGACATGTACCAGCCCACTAAATATTGTTTTTAAACCATTCCCACTCCCCCTAGGGCAACAGCTTCCCCCAGTAAGAAGTGAGGTTGGTGACCACACAACAGCGCTCATGGCATTCACCTGCCTTTAAACTCCTCAGATCCCCATAGGTACCACGAGCTTGACCGAGGGAGCTCCAAGTCTCACCCCATATAACTGGACACAAGGGGGAAATATGCCGGCCCTCAAAAGGCACCCCCGCAGGTCCACGCCCCAACAAGCCTGAGCTGTTTTGGTGCCATGAGTAACACCTACACAATATTAAGCAGGTGGTTTTAATGTCATTGGAGATTGGTGTACTATCCTGCACTGACTTCCTTTCAGCTGCTGTGAATTCCAGCTGCCCATTTTATTAGTTCCTTCATGCAATATGGTATTTACCTCATAGAACATATAGGCAGACAGGCAGACCATGGCAAAGTTATAAATTATCAAAACAGGTCTAAGGTTGGCTGGCCGTCTCTTTGCCATTAGCTTTGGCCCCACCCATATAATGATCAAGTAACACAGGAAGACACAGCTAATTGGCACAGGAGAATAGACCAGAAGCCAGTTGTCTGTCCTTTTGTCTAAACAACAAGAAAGTGAGAGAAAAGCAGAGAGATTTTAGAAGGAAAAAAAAAAGTGTTGCTCTCTGACATTAACAGGTGAAGCTAATTTACTCGCCTCCATTTTCCAAAATCCCTTGGTAGAATAACTGGACTCTCTGCCACACGGTGAGAGCCTGAAAATCCTGAAACAGAAACACAGAAGCAAGAGAAACTTTGAGTCGCAAAACTGAGCCAAACACAGAGTTTAAAAATGCAAAAAGCCAAGAAATGGATGATACAAGTCTCTCAAAGACAAAAACAGAAAGGAAAAACCCAAATATTACCTGCTACGCTTATAGAGCATGCACATTGCATTATTTACATTATTTATGTTTCTACTGTATTCTGCAAAGATAAAGCCAAACATGAACTGTCACTGCATTAAAGTTTTATTTTATTGCATTGAACTTTGCCTGGTTTCAAAACCTTCATCGTGAGCTGATGAGAATACGTGAGCACGGGGTATTTTTACATGTTCATAAACTGTACTCTCCTCAAAAGTCTTTTTGCAAAAACAACACCCACTGCAAAATTGATTAAGCTACCAGGAGATAATCTGGATTACTATTTAAGGATTATGTGTGCTAATCCAAACGCATCTCCTGATAATGGATCATAACTAATAATCCTCTTGATGAATGGCTGACTGATTTGGACAACAGGGTGACAAGATGATTAAAGTATTACAGTGCTGCCATCTAGTGTCTGACGATGAAGGCTGCGTGTTCCTCTCTTCTTCACCATCAGATTTGCCTCATGTTTCCCTTTAGAAGCCTTCGGGCTTTTTATGGAAAAACTGGATCACTTCTGCTCTGAACTACAGATGGATGCTTCGCCTCGGAAGAGTTGATGCATCAGTTGTGCTGTTATATGAAAATAGAAAAAAAGTACAAGGAGAGGAAATACTCTACTCTGCCATTGTTTCAAAGAATGGAAGTAAATTTAGCAGCCCTACTAACAAGCTTTTTCCAGGCTAGCACATGTTTCATCCACCAGCAATGAAGCCAACGCTAGTCTCAAAAAGTGTCCCAATGGCCATGTAAAAATGTAAAAGAGATGTAAAAATGTCCACCTTCATCCAGAATAACAGGCACCCAGCTTCGTACAAAAGGCTGTTTGTCTCCATAACAACTGTACAGGTAGTGTGTGTTGCACCTATACAGTTAATGGATGCAGCTTGTCAACAAAGTTTAAAAGCCTTAGTTAATAACTTACTTGATAAAAAACAAAAAAACAAAACAAAAAATGGCAGCAGCTGAAACAATAATGTTGAGTGTTCAAAAACAGAGTCCAGAAATTAGTGGCTTACATCCATCTTTTATATACAGTCTATCCCATCAAACAAAAATATACAGTAGTCAGGAGATAAGTACCTTGATGTCCTATAGTAAATACAGTCTGCAAGTTAATATAAGTTAAAACACTATTTAGAAGCAACATGCTATGTGGCCAGAGCTCAGATAAGCAGTTAAGCCTTACCTGTGTCCTCACGAGGATTTACAGGCGACAATCCCTAACAGAGTGGAACAGGACTCCTACAGCCTGCTAAGGTTTCACATGTACCGAGTGGAAAGTCACAAGAAGATGCTTTCAAGACCAGAACTATAAAGTATTTTAAATTAACAGCATTACCCTACATATCTCACCTTATTTAACAGTGTCCAAAACGTGAGGAGAATCTACAGAAAACGCAGCTCACTGACTGTAATGTGTTTAAAAAATAGCATTGACCCTACCGTCATTGTGAATGTTCTCCTCTGCTCTATCCTCTGATCACGCTGCATCTCAGCCAAGTCCTGAACAGGACTGACTTAATCGACCTGTTTTCTCTGTGTGTGTGTGTGTGTGTGTGTGTGTGTGTGTGTGTGTGTGTGTGTGTGTGTGTGTGGATTAACATACAGTGTTACACTGTGTAACTGCAAGCTAAATCCTATCTAAAAATGTTATTGAGCGTGCGACTATAGGAAATTCATGATAATAAGTTGAATGCTTTTGGTAGCCATCAATAACCTTCTGTCATAATTCTGACAGGATATTTGATCACTCCTCTTGGCAGAATTGGTAAAGTTCATTGAATCGAAGTTGAATGAATCGATTTTTGAATTAACCAAGCAAATGATAAATCCCTCTCTGTCCGGCTAACCAGCGACAGACCATTGGCTTACGGACAAAAAGAATTAACTACACAAAGAGTCCATTTTAATGTTACTTTTTAATCAAATCACTTTGTCCATATATCTGCTTTATAAACCAAAACGATTTAAAGTATCATTCAACACTCACTAAAAGCATAAGAAACGTGAGTCACACAGCAAACGTGTAGTGGATAAGCCTGTAGCTTACTACACTCAAGTAAACCATGTAACACTTTGTGTTTCTGTACACAGTGAAAACAGGTGAATCAAACTGAAAAAAATCCCCACTATGAATGCCTTTTACATGATGTGACACACTAATAATTAAATGTGATTAGTTTATTCGTTTCTAAATCACCTCCCAAATCCCTTGAACATATGTAAAAAAAAAATAAAAAATGGTAGCACTCACACATCACTGCAAATGTGTTCCAGCATGAAAATGTATGGATGGGAAAATTCTATTAATGGTGGTACGGTAGTCATATCCACAATAAACAGTAATCTGACTGAGGTTTGCTCGGCAGCAGTGCACACTCTCCGCTGTCTCTGTGTGGGTGACAGTAGCCTTCGGTCCATCCCGTCCCTCTGCACACATCCATCCACAGTTTTCTGCAAGCAGGTTTCAAGCTGTAGACTTCATTAATGGGAGAAGACAGGGAGATCAGTTACTTTGTCCACACAGAGATGTGGAGTGTGGAAAGCCAGGAGAGAAACCACAGTATAATTACTGCTTAAAATAAAATTAAAAAGAATAAAAACAGTGAATTTAAACTGCTAAAGCCAAAACACACTGACGTGAATCATCAGATTCTAATCAGACTAAACTAAAGCAAATTACTAATCACTGCCGTTGCCATGGTGGTTGTGGTGATGGGTGTGGTGGGGCTGATGGTGATGGTGATGAGAATTATTCTGATTTGTATCTTGCTGATGTAGCGACTGATTCTGGTGACTGGAATGTTGATCGTGGTGATGGGGGTGATTAGGGAGATGACTATGGTGGTGGTGGCTGTGCTGATGAGTCCCACCCGAAGCTGTGTCTCCCACCTCTGAATCATCACCATCATCAGGCTGAGCTGTGCCATTCTTTGTGATGTTGCTAGCACCGGCTGATGAAGTAGAATTTGTCTGGAAAAGAGAAATATCACACACACACACACACACACACACACACACACACACACACACACACACACACACACACACACATTCAGGCACACTATTTTCATCAATAATGACTTAATATCACATTTAGTTTGGCCACTCGGGGGGAGCAGATTAAAGCAAAGGCACAACACTGACATATTCAAATGTTATCAAGTTGCAATTAGTTATCATTAGCATAGTTTATGTTTCTGATTAGTATTCTCTGCCTTTGCTTTGGTCAGTCTCTTTTCTGTTCAATGCTTATGTGTGTGTGTGTTTTTTTTAAATCAAAAATTTTTATTACCACCATTTATTCAAATGGTTGATGAGAACCTAGGATGCCTACCCTAGTGAACTCTAACATTTTGTTTTCGATTGCATGAGTAATTCATGCTACACACCCAACCTGAGTTCTCCAGGAATGCTAAATCACGGCTACTTGGTGATTACTCACAGTGCAGTTACAGATATTTTTCAGATAAGTAGCTGTGATTGCGGCCTCTACGAAACGGTAATGCAGGAAACTGTAAGGCATCACTATGTGGAAGGTGAGGAGACCACACCTGCAGAAAAAAGAAGAGGAAAGAGGGGGAACACTGAAATGATGATGATGAAGATGTGGGGCTCTTGGGATTGTTTCGGAATGTCAATGAAATCTAAATATGATGTAAATGTCTTAAAAGGGAGGTTCGTCTCACCTATCGTAAATCAGGAAGTCATCTTTGTCACCATCCAGAGCCTCCCACACATCATTTTGAAGAGGTTCCTGCTGATACACGGGGACCCCGTGGGGAGCGCTTCTCTTCAGCGTCCAATACATTGCCCTGGAATGAGGCTCACGCTCATTTACTATTATGAAAGACACGTCTGTCAGGTTGTTTCGATTCAGCTTGTCACGCAGGCCTCCAATTCTACAGGTGAACAGATGGAAGAGACAATAGAGAGCTGAGTATAATCTTACGTCACTGTTAATCTGGACAGTCAGAAAAGGTCTTTCTATAATCACAGGGCACAAAAGACGCAACGCTCACCTGAGACACAGCACAAGGAGGGCCTATTTCCCAAGGTGCATTTGACAGTTTCAAATGCACTTAGAAATTGGTGTGTATTTGACATAATGGTTGCAACAGTCTTAAGAGAATAAACAGCAACAACATGATAACTTGCTGGTGTGTTATAGGTTACTGTGGAATGTGTAGATACACAGTAACCTATAACACACTAGCAACTCACTTTGTGCTCGTTCCTCATGCTTGATGGTCTTATGACCTTAATCATGAAATCACCAGTTATTTAAATTTGTCATATTAAGAAGCGGATTTGGTTTTCTTGAGTTTTCTTCTTTTTGATTTACATTTTCGGACAATTATTTACCCTTGAAAATAAGATTTTTTTTTTATTATTATTAAGGCCAAGGTCACTTTTTTAAAATTAAACTGCATATTTGATGACAATCAGGACATGTTTCTGAAACCTTTAATTCTAAGAGAAGTTTCAGAAAATAAAGACACTCTTAAGTAAAATGATATAATTTTTTTTTTACATAAATCAGGTTAACAAGTTTACTCTTCAAAATAAAACTTAAACCTAGGTGTGTTATCTATTCAGCTATTACAGTGCTTTCTTACCTGGATGCCTGAGTGAGGCAGAATTGTCAGGTAGCCTTCAGTAGCGCCACCACAGCAACATTTCCCAGCAGGTCTTTCATGGGCGCATGTCCCTTAATGTCCCAGTTGGGGGCAGGTTTGCAGATCCTAGAGGCATCATTGTCCCCCTCCACAATCAGAGTGGTATGTGAGGCCCACAGCAGATCTGGCAGGGCTGCAAACAGCCACAGCGTCAAGAGAGAGCGCATTGTCTCTCCCTGGCAGCCTGGACCGTATCTACCTGACAAGATAAGGGTGCAATAATCCAGGTTATTTGGACCACAAGCTCTTTGTATATTTCATATATAAGGACCTGGACCCCTTTTTAAAACTTTGCAGTCATTGTAAAGAGCGTGCGAAGAGCAAAGTTGTCTTTGGCAAAAAAATATTTTCCGTGGTTTTCCGTGGAAAAGAGGGCAGCACATGCAGACTGGGCAGTCTGGGATTCAATCAATAGTGCTCAGTCTCATCCAAAATAATTAAAAGAGAAAAAACACCATTGTCTTTCTCATCACATGCAGAGATAATCTGCAAAAAGAGTGGGGGTAAACAGCAGACAGGCAGAAGAATGTTGGAGCAAATGGACGGATAGCCTGGCCAGCACACAGACATCCAGCGAGACAAAGACAGGCAGCAACAGACAGAAACTGTTCTCTCTGTACTAATGTGAGCTGGATCACTTTTTGTCAGTTAATTACAGC
>JASGAU010382258.1:4334-29143 GCA_030220045.1 Australoheros facetus
CCCCCCACTATCTCTGTTTTATGTTTAGATTTGTTTGATAATCTGAAACATTTCAGTGTGACAAAAATGCAAAATACTAAGAAATCAGGAAGGAGGCAAATACTTTTCACAGCAGAGGAAAACAGGTGAGTTGAGTCCCCGGTTGCAAAGAGTCACAAACGGTCACCCAGAGGCTGAGGGTGTCACACCTCTGGGTGACCAGCTGGTCTTTGCAACTACTTGCAATCACTCTCTAACAACAAAAAAATCCAATGCAATCATCGGGCAACTACCCACTTTTCCAGGTCGAAAGGATGTCGCTGTGCTTTCTGCCCTCTGAGCTGTATGAGGTCAAAGACAGGGAATATCCTTACATGGTCATCTCAGGAGCACAACTATGGCTATGAGGATGGAAACCTTCCCTTTGTGAGGGGTAGCCAATCAGAAGAAAGCAGCCTTAAAAGGAGGGGAGCTAAAACAGCTTGTTTCAGACAGAGGGTGATGGGGCTTCACTGAGGCCCATTTTCAGATATAGGAGGATTAGTTTGAACTGCAAGTCATGGAAAGCTGTTCGGGTAGAGTCCAAGATGTAAAACATGGAGCTGGAAGTGAGCAGAGGTCCCCTTTAAAGCTGCCATTAGACTGGTCATGTGCTCATTGTGCTTATTTCTTTTACATCAGCTTTGGTAAAGCTGCAGTGTAAAATCTTTGGAGCAGGTTCAGTAGCAGCAGCCTGTTATTTACTCTCCAATTTACAAGTTGTGCTTAAGCAGCTCCACAGAGCCCACGGTGGAAAAATGAGCCTGAAGTTTTTGTTTTTTTATCATGTTGTTCCACAGTATCCTCTCTGTTTTTCTTTTTTTCTGCCTTGATTTCTAAATTTTTCTGAGCCAACAGAAACTTACAGCTGTCTTGGATCTGAGCGTGCTTGATGCTTTGCTCTGGTCCAAATCAATGAACAACATCAATGGGAATATTTTACTGCCTCCACTCACAGGAGTTCGGATCCTTCACCTGAAGAAGGCCGTCGTTGGTGTTTTTGCCTGAAGATGAAATGGAGCCATGCCTGTTTGGAGGTGACGGGCATGTTTCTGAGCCGTGTGACCGGACAGCAGACGGACCGGTGCAGCTGCCTCTTCTCTCAGAGCAAACGTGAAGATGCAGACATCACAGTCTAATCAGACACACAGGAACGCTAACTCTAGCACAATCAAAAGCTTATTTCCCCAGACATCAGCTGCCCTCATATCCTGTAATTTTCTGTTTTTCATAAACAGATGAGCAGAAAGAGGAGGAGGAGGAGGAGGTGCTCTGAAGGACAAACAGACACGAAGACACACAGATGGATGGACGAAGATGCTGCAGAGGGGATTTGCTTTCTAATCCCAGCGCTGCTCGTGTGGATTCTCCTCCACTTTTCTCTTCCTCCGCTCGGCTCTAATTATCCTGCAGAGAAACAAACTCAATTTGTCGGCCGGAAATTTTAATTGAAGCTTCCTCGTGGAAATCATTTTACAGCCGTGAAGAGCACTCCGGAGACAACGGCTTCTTATTATTAGTAATAGTAGTGTTAGTAGTTACACTGCCAGTAATTGCTGTAGAGGGGACACACACATGCACACACATGTGCACACTAAGCGTTACAGCACACTGTTTTAATGTGTCCATGAAACATAAACCCAGTCTGAAGACTTTTGGGGTTTGTTCTCAGGATTTTTCTGGCGCTTCTTCAACCGTCTCATGGTGTGATGTCATGATGATGCTTCAATACGAAACATGGAGGCTCTGAAACGCAAATATTTAATTTTTAGACAATTGCTGCAAAATCAGACAATGCTTCCATCCCACAAGACATGGTGGGAGGTTTCTGTTGTCACTTCCTGTTTTATTTTGAAATCTCTGTCATCCAAGGAGTTCTGCTTCCACCTTTTGTCCGATTCCTTGCTTGTGCCACACCTGTATTCACAGAGGTGACCTGTTGAGGAAGCTTGATGGTGGTTATCAACGTTCTCCGTTAAGCCGGGCTCTCTGCTTCAGGCTCTGAGCACGTTCACAGAAAAAGGGGCGTTTCACAGGTCATGTGACACAAACTGTGAGCCCTGCCTGCTCCAATCAGAGACATGATCAGAAGATGATGATAAAATGGTGAAAAATCAATAAAGAACATAAAACCCTCACAGTGAAATAATCTGAGAGGTGAACGTTGCAGAAACGGGATAATCTGATGGTTTAATCGTGGATTTACGGTAAAACAAAGACCTGAACTGCAGTGAATGATTCACTCTCAGTGCTGCTGATGCTTTCTAAGGTGACTTTAAACACATGAAAGCTTCCTGCCCCACAGCCAGATGAAGAAGACGTGGAAATCGCTTCGGTTTGTCGCAGATCAGAGTGGGATTAACGTGACTGATTGAACAGGTATGAACAGGTATTCCAGCAGAGACTCAGCAGCAGGTTAGAATCAAGCAGAACAACATTCACACATTTCCTGCAGCACCACATGAATCCGTGCACATCCAGTCTGAGCTGCTGTAACTTCACAGCTTCGTTCAGAGGTTTCAGTAACGAGCTGCTCATAGTGTTCCCCCAGCAGAGAGTCTGCATCCCTCTGAGAACATGCTGGGAATAAATGCTTCAGCTGGTTTTAAAAGGAAACTCTGAGCATCACCTGCCGCTGACCAGGTGAGGCGTTCAGCATCAGTTACCATGGTGATTTAGCAGGTAAAAAAGAGACACTTTGGCGTCACCACCCTCTGCTCCAGATCAGCTGATTGCTGCTTCCTGTCAACAGGGAAACTGCAGAGCGCCCTCTGGTGGACACCACCTCACACTTTTACAGTTATATTTTTATGTTCTTTATAGGTTTTATCACCATTTCATCATCATCAATATCTGATAACATCTGTGAATGGTGCCTGAAGCAGAGAGCCCGGCTGAACAGAGTTGATAATCTCTGACTGGGGCTTCGGGATTGGCTGAGCCAGCTCAGGCAGAGAAAGCCCGGATATGCCGGCCTTCCTGCCAGAGTGTAAACGAGTGTATAAATAACGACACGTGGCAAATTTCACAGAAATCCATCGATGTTCTTGAGTGCGAAACAAAAACTGTCGACTGCGGGAATATTGGATTTTTAAATGAGCAAAAATCCTCAGGCTCTAGTGCGCACCCTTATCTCCTGTTCTGGCTTCTGATTGGCCTACATTTCTGTACCTGTGAGGGGGATACTGCCCCTGTTACTGTTTGCCGTTTCATATTTCTCAGCGTAAGCAGAAAATCCCGAAGAAATGCTCGTGCCCGTGTGGGCGTGGCCTGCGTGTTCCCCCAGAAGTCTCACCTGGGCCCACCAGTAGGTCATCATGCGTCCTGCTCGACGTGTGTTTTAATTTCAGTGTCACAAATGTTGAATTTTTTTTTTTTTTTGTACCCATTAAAAACGTTTTTAGTTTAAATGTAATCGCGATAAGCTGCCGGTGGGAGCAGAACATGATGCAGAGCTCAGTGAGGAGCCTTAACAGGTAAAAAAACAGGGGCTTTAAATTGAGGAGGGGCGGGGTTAGAGAGTGCTGCCACGCTCTCTGATTGGCTGCAAGGGTCTATTATGTTAATGAGGGGGCGTGGTTGGCGGCCGGCGACGCTGGGCTGCTGAGAGACACCTCATTGTGTCGTTTGGACCCGGACTGGACGCAGCGCGTGAGCTCGCGCCTGCCGGTGGATTTATACTGAAGCGGTCGGTGCTGGGGAGGGTTTTCCTGCCGGGTTTCTGTGGGAATAAACGGGGCGGTTTGGATTACCGTGCCGGGCGGACTGCAAACGGAGCGGCTCCGCGGACACTCACAGAGGTGAGTTTCTGCTTCTTCTTCAGGCGTTTTTCTGCAGGAAACGGAGCTTTCTGCTTCCCTCTGTGTATGTGTGAGTGCGCGCGTGCACGTGCGCTTCTTGCTATGTTTGTGTGTGAGTGCGCGCGCAGGAGGATGGGGATGCTCTGGCGCGTCGCGTTTGTGCTGCGTTTGGAGCGCGTGCGACAGCTTTGATTGACCGCCGTCAATCACCCGGTCAGGACGAGCACGCGCAGCACCTTCAACAGGAACAACAAACGGGCGGCGAGGCACGCGCGTCTCCGGAGCCTCGTTAACTCCAAGCGCCGTCCTCCAACTTCAGCTCCGCGCGGACGCCCGCGAGGCTCCGCGGGACCGAGGCTGTGTGTCTGCGCGTGCTTATCGGGGTGTGCGTGTGCTCATCGGGGTCCCCGTGCGCAGACCGAACCTGCACGTTCCACGATACCTGCGGCGCGGGAGCGGAGCAGGTGTGTTTGGGCGGGCGTCTTTGTCCTGTCTGCTTTAGGGCTCACACACGGCTGCGCGTGCGCGCGCGCGTGTGAGGTGCTGGGTTCTCCGGTGTTCCCGGTTCTGGTTCCAGCTGTCTCGCGGCGCGCAGCGGGGTGCCGCGCGTATTCTCTCGCAGGTGACTTGGTGGAGCCGAGCCAAAGCCTCCGATTACATTATCGATACGCACTGCTGCTGATCGATTCTTTCGGTCCATTTCGGGGAGTTTGTCCTGTTCTGCGCGGAGGCTCTGAGCACTGTGGGTGTGTGCTGAGGTATCGATAAGATCACGGATTATTCTGCAGATCTAGATGAAGGTTTTTGTCGTTTCAGATGATCAGTAATCAGGCAGGTGGACAGGTATTGATCAGAAATCAGTCAGGTAATAGGATCACGAAGCTTCTTCCAAACCGGCAGGTTTCCAGGACTCTGTGATACGAGATCAATACTGTGATCAATAAACGCCTTCGTTAGTTTATTTCATAAATTCTGCAGAGCATTGTCGTGGATTAAAAATCATATCCTGGATTTTTTTATTAGTTTTATTTTAACTGTTTTTGTATGTTTAATATTTTTACTTTGAGTCTCATTTTATTGCACTTCATCTTTGTATTTTTTTTTTTACTTTTCAGTATGTGACGGTGTCACGTGCACTTTCATCAGAACGCTGATGAAATCAAACGTTAAAAATGTAACGTCAGATATGTGTTACCTGCCGCAGGTGGCAGTAGACCACGCCCCTAAAAGACCAGAGAAGTGGCCTGGGAAAGAAGTGAAATGTGGGAATATGCGCTGCATGCTGATTTGTGCCGTTAAACTGAATATTTGTCGCTCCGTGCGCAGACCAGTTTAAATACACGCTGCGGACCAGAAGTATGTGGACACCCAGGTGTTCCACTGTGAGGGGGGTGCATGCTTCAGTCTCTGTGCACTGAAATCATTCAGGGGTGGGGTTGAATGAGGTCAGTGTGTTACCTGCAGCAGGTGGCAGTAGGCCACACCCCAAAAGAGTGGAGCTCCCTTAGAGGAACAAAGTGATGCTGTGGTGGATTTCCAGCACTGTGTGTGTGTGTGTGTGTGTGTGTGTGTGTGGTCTGAAGCAGCCTGCAGTGACACAGATGTTCTGGTGCTGTCACAGCTCCACGCTGCCCTCAGTGAATGAGAAGCGATGCATGAACAGGTTATTGTATCATTTCTGTTCAGCCCTTTGAGTTAAAGCTAAACGTGTGCTCCAGTCGTGCGTCAGACCTTTTTTGGCAGAGCACAGAGGAAAAACACTGTGACCCCCTTCCACATATGTCCAGAAGGGGGGTCGTAGGGGCGAAACATGGCCCCACCTTCTCACATGGAGCTGGTGATGACCAGCGTGCTGGCCAGGTGAATTCAGGTAGCGAGAGGACTGTAGAACATCCTGTGGTAAAAAGCCTTCTCCCTCTAAAGACAAACAGTCATGCATCGGTTTGTCATCTTTTTCAAAAATGGTTTTAGCAGACTGGATATGGTGTGATTTTCCTCGACTGCCCGCCCTCTTTTCACACTGAGTTTTGAAGGTTTACGGTCTCGAAGAGCAGAGCCACACATGAGCAGAGCTCTGTTTGTATGGCTGAATTTAAGCTCAGTCCACATAAATCAGGTCCCTGATGCGTTCAGGTTTGCAGTGGTTTGTCTTTACAGCTGCACCTCGCTACATTCCCTGCCTGCCAGTGTTTTACTTACTTATTTATTTTAAGTTGAATTATAATTGAAGTTCATCAAAATCCAATTTTTAATGATCAATAAAGCTACAAATTTTCCAAAGTCTGAGAGTAATCGTGTTAAAATAATGGGGATGTCATCATTGGCCAAAGGAGTCCAGGCATGTGCCGTAATGAAGCAGCTCTACAGGAGTGTTTCAGATAGTGTGGTAGCTTTTTTTGTTCTTTTTTGGCACTGCGCTTCAGCGTGCTGTCTGCGCTTCAGCGTGCTGTCTGCGCTTCAGGCCCCTGTCTGCGCTTCAGCCCGCTGTCTGCGCTTCAGCCCGCTGTCTGCGCCTCAGTCCGCTGTCTGCGCCTCAGTCCGCTGTCTGCGCCTCAGCCCGCTGTCTGCGCCTCAGCCCGCTGTCTGTGCTTCAGGCCCCTGTCTGCTTCATCGTGCTGTCTGCGCTTCAGCCCGCTGTCTGTGCTTCAGGCCCCTGTCTGTGCCTCAGTCCCTGTCTGTGCTTCATCCTGCCATCTGTGCTTCAGCCCGCTGTCTGTGCTTCAGAATCTACTACCTTTAACAGATTTAATGCTCAACTTAAACATCGGCTAAAGAGGAATCAGATTTGTGATCATTAATTTTATGTCACTGTGTTGTAATTAAATGGTAAATGGACTAGCTGTTATATAGCACTTTTCTACTCTTTCTGAGCACTCAAAGCGCTTATACAGCATAAATAATTAATGCTGTATGCTTTATATTTGTTGTTCTGTTTTCTTATTGTATTGTGGTTTTTCATGTGTAATTTAATGGTTTTCTTGTGTCGATTTATATTGTTGTATATTGTCTGGTGGTGATTTATTTATTTATCTCGTTTTTGCCAGACTACAGATGAAAAGTAGCCTTTCTGGCACATTTACATTGAGATCAATATTCATTGTCCCTTTTTAAATAAATAAATTCAACAGCAGGTACAGATGGTCACCTGAGTCACTGATCATCACCCACTGGTTAGTCGAAAATTGTCTTCCCCCCCACCACGGTGCAGATGTTATGAAGGGGGAGATGAGCTATAGAGACACCACACTGTAAACATGCTTTAACATGGACTGACTCACTGCTGGCGCCTCTGGTGGACATTTGAGGAACTGTAGCCAAGCAATGGCTTCATTTTTGTGTTGTTGCTTGGATATTTTATTTAATAAAGCCTTCTCCCCTTGTTGACTTGATGCTTAAATAAATACAAAGAATTTCTGATACCGGGGAGTCCATTTTTCCCTTTAAATCCTCTTCTGTGGCTCTGAGAAGGTAAGACCCTCTGAGCAGCCTCTGATTGAGGATTTAAGGGTAAATTCTCAGAGTAAACAACCTAAATTGGCCTTAAGTGGTTTTTGTTGGCCTCTAATTAAGTAGTTTGGTGCGAGCGGAGGAGAACAGGTGAGGGCCAGTCTGAAGGTCGTCAGCCTGCTGGGATGAAATAAAAGAATTAAACACTTCCATCACTCCAGGACGGGCGGCGTTCCACCAATTAATCGACCATTATGATGCCGGATATTGAATAATTAATATCAGCCTGGATGCTTTCTGGCAGGAGAGTGAGCGTGAGACTGCGGGGCTGAGTCAGCAGGCAGGGCTGCTGCATGTCGGAGACTCAGTGCAAACATGTTGATGTATGTGCAGGTGGAAGTGGAGTTTAGTGTGTGTTTTATGTGATTTAAAAGGCTCACATAAATGTTTATGAGCTGATCACATCGAGCTGATGGAAACATAAAATCTAATTATCTCAATCATAAAGGATATGAAACGGTGTGATGGCCCCGTGTGTCTAACGGCTGCGGTTTGATGGTCCTTTAAACCCAAAGACAGCTCTGCCTCACTGCATGTTAGTGCTGCTTTCAACAGCTGCCCCATCAATCCAGTGATTTTCATTCAGGAGCCAGTTCCAGCGATGCAGTGTCAGCATCAGTATGTGATGCCCTGACCCAGTGTTTTACCTGCAGTAGATGGCCACGCCCCTCCAAAGCAGAACCACTCACCTGCCGCAGTGAGTTTGTAAGACTTTAAGATTCTGCCCGTCCAGTTTGACATTTGTAAATGTTACAGTTCTCGAGGCTGAAGTGGAGTAAAGCTGTGCAGCTGCTCAATGACCTGAAGACTTTACTGTCCGCGGATCCTGATCCACTCTTTAGATTTTACAGCTTAATCCTGGATTCAGAGGCCCGGAGGAAACCAGGAACCTGAAGCGTGCATACAACCCGAATACAACCCATGATGCACTTATACACGCTCACCGTGTGAGTGTCATTAATCAGCTGATTTTAGTGTCGCCCCTCACACAGACTTCACCTGGGCTGCTCAGGTATATTTGCTGAGTCGTTTAACATTTGTTGGACATCATTTGTTTTGTCCAGTGGCCACCTGTGGCCGATGCGCTGGTTTACAGTCCCCTCACTCCGACCTTCAGAGTTCTGCTGCAGCTAACGGGTTGAGCAGGTTATCGTGGTCGTCCTCCATCGTTCAGCTGCTTCCTCAGAGAGCGCCTCGTCTCCAGTGTTGGCTGATGACCCGTGTCTCCGGCAGACGAAGGTGCTGGAGTCAGTCTGCAGGATGAGAGCTTCACTGGAGAGGCACATGATTATATTGCTAAGTTATTTATGTCCCACAGTGTATGACAGATGGCAGATTAGCAGAATAAAACCTTATAAACTGAGTTATTTAATAGTTGATGTGAGAAAGCGGGTACGCCGTGCACACAGTGAGGAAACGTTGCTTTGATTTGTTGATTGGGAGTTTTTATTGTTTTTACCCATTTGTATGAAATCACTGCACTGTGTGTTTACTTTAGTAAATTATGATCATATAGAAGAAGCTCTGCATATGAGGGTGGAAACAAACTCATTAGTCTCGAGGGCAGTACTTCTACAGAAGGGCTATTCCTGCCTCAGTTTTTCTGTGTGAGCATCACGTTGAGGTCAGAGTTCACAGTTTCCTTTGTCAAACATACCATATAATTCAGCACTGACACCCAGACCCCCTCCCTCCACCCCCCAACCCCCCCATCCTGTCTATTGTTCACAGTGATGGAGCGTGAAGGTGTTTCCATCCAGAGCTCCTCTGTCCTGAGCGAGCACCTGTCTCTTGGAAATCCCTCAGCAGAGCCGCCTGCTCACTGCCGCCGGCCCATTGTGTGCGTTAACCTCGGGGTGCGCTTGAACACAAAAACCTGCGAGTCCCTGGCGGGTGGGCGGGCGGCGAGGAGGAGGAAGCGGAGAGAATAATGTTATTGCAGTGCAGGAAGATTAGCCGCGTCGCTGTGAAAGCCTCCAAACGGCCGCATGTCATCGGCTATTATGTTCGCCGAGCAAATCTGTGCCGCGGGACTCTCCTTTTGTTCTAATCCTGTGTGTGTGTGTGTGTGTGTGTGTGTGTGTGTGTGTGTGTGTGACTACAGGAAACTGCTCGTCATCATCACAGACAAATAATAAGCCATTGTTGGGGATGCATCTCTCTCTTAGGGCTCATTTCCTGTCTGTCTCCCAGCAGGAAACCTAATATAGGAAGCAAGGAAAGGAAGCAAGGAAGGGAAAGAAGTAAGAAGGGATGATTTTGACAGCAGTTTTAAACTAGAAAACATCCCTGAAGTGTTTCATCTGTCAGATCAGTGAGGAAAATGTCTGGCAGAGCTGCAGGAGTTTTGGGGCCGAAGGGTGTAAGAAATTCCACCTGAGATGTCTCCTGTCATCGAAGAGGGGACGCGGCGAGGCCAAGGTGTTGACTTCTTCCCGAAGAAGGCTGTGAATCCTGTCATGTCCATCTCCTGCTGAGCTTTCAGCTCTGTCTGTCATTAAACTGAATTTCTTTGGTTTTCACACTGTTGGATAAACCAAACGAGCTGCGTAAATGTAAAAGCTGCACATTAGTGCTGCAGACTCAGTTTAAAGGACAGTAAACACTGAAGCACAGACGCAACCAGGACGGAGGTCACGCTGCTTCAGTCAGAGTGCAGGGCGTGTTTGGTTTCCACTCGGGGGACAGCTGGTGTCTGAGAGACGGCCACAGGTGGATTTTGGCCTGTTTATCTCAGAGCAGCAGCGCTTTAAGACACTTAACGAGCCCGTGTCTCACAGGTGTCTCACAGGTGTGAGGTCTGCAGTAGGAAGCTCACTGTTCTGATCAGGATCTCCCGTCAGGCGTTTGTGAGTCTGTTTACATTCACAGTCTGAGTTTGAAGGGGAATTCCCCTTTAAACTGCTGCTGTAAATACGACTCCTGTCCCGAGGCCCCCCACCGTGATATCGGAGTGTAATGGTATTGGGCGGTGGCTGTAACACAAGAGCCTCGAAGACGGTCTTTGTGCTGCTGGGCCAAAGCCGAGCTCACGATATCGTTTCTGTTCGTTTGTTGTCTTTATTTCCACCTTTATGTGAAGAAGCAAAGACAGCATCATTATAACAACAACTGACCTCGTTTAGTCTTCCAGCTCTTCATCAAACTATTTTTGAAGAATTTCCAGAGCAAAAATTAAGTGACAGCAGATAAGCACTGACTGCTGACATTTTGATATCAGTCAACATGAACGTATCTGTTGATACATTATGTTGGTGCATCCCTCGAAGGTGATGTAGAAGACACTATTTTAGCTGTTAGTGCAGCTACAGCTGGGTGAGCTTTTCCAGAGAGTTGTGGGCGTATGCCCGGAGGACCCCTGAGCTGAACTATAAAGACAGGATGGAAGCGCCAAAGCCTGCAGTTCCTCTGCAGCCCAGTAGAGGCAGCAGTGAGTCAGTCCCCACAGACTCCCATGTTAAAACGTTCCAGCAGAAATAAACATGTTTACAGCCTGATACACAAACTGCTGGCACAATAAACATTAAATAAATAATGCAACTTAAATGGCAAGCAGTCAAAAAGATTATTCCCGTCAAAAACAGTCGATTCAGTTCACAAATCGATGATTGCAGTGGACGACTGTGCGCTCTGGACTCCCAGCTGCTGACAGCCATGTTGAGGACACTTTAAACTATTTAACTGATTATATATCTAAGAGGCTTTCTATTTAGAATGAACGCTGATATTAATGCGAGAAAAAAAATAGGAGCCACCTTAGCTGCTCCCGTTGTCCTTCACGCGTTAGCTAACATAACTGAAATGGTGGCACTTAGCAAACATCATCCATGCGAGCTTGTTTCTGACAGGTAAACTAACAGAAACATTCCTGTAGAAACATTAACAGGTATCAGCGACGCGCTGACGTCACAGCTCCAGGGTGCCGGCGTTTTAAACGCTCAGCACTGCAGCGATGCTGCCGTGGAAGGAAAGCTCTGCTCTGCACAGTCTGCATTCAGCTTTATTTGGTTTCTGTCAAACGCTCCCACACCTTTGACAGTCTGTCTCCATTTTCTTTCACCTTCTCCATCCTCCTCTCTGCTCCATCATCGTTATGTTGTTCCATTACTTTCTTCTTCGTTAGTTCTTTATATTGGCAGGCAATGGAGGCAGTGCTGCCCCCATATCTTCCTGCAGTGTATTGCAGCTACAAAATCACAAACATGGTTTTAGAATATGACGACTAATTTTTGTAGTCGACATCATTGATGATGTTGACGAATCGTTGCAGCCCTACTCTGGACTGTTGATGCTGTTGGAGCATTTTGGATGCAATGATCTCACCAATAATATGACTGCTGTGCGCTTCAGACCGTCCAAGAAAGTTCTCACATTTTACTGACTAGCAGGTATCTGTGTGTGAGTGATGCTCCCGTCCAGTCTGTGGATGCAGCTGTGTGGACTGTCTGCCTTCAGGAGGAGGGGAAACACTTGAACCTGGATCTTTGATGTGCAGGTGTCTGCTGGGAACAGATGTCCCCGAGTCCTCCAGCAGTCATCTGTCAAAGAATGCCGGGACGTCTCCAGCTCCCGGTCACTGAGATCTGAATTTAGACCGATTACATTAATGCGGTTGCATGTTGCTCCATTCAGCAGTGGTTTGTCCACTTTTTTAGTTTAGGATAAGTAAAATGAAATAAAACACTTCATGTCCTTCAGCTTTTCCTAAATGGGGAATCTGTAAATTGATTTATGACAGAAATTGTTTCCAATCCATGAAGTTAAACTGCAGCAGAAACGTGTGTGCGTGTGTGTGTGTCTGTGTGTGTGTGGGAAGCGACTGTCAGTGGTCATTGTGGTACTGAAAGGTACTTTACTACAAATAAAACCCATAGAAATCTAAAAAATTGAGCTAAAGCTTCTGTCACGACCCTGAGGAAGGTAACACTTCAGACTGGAGCTCAGTGCCTGTGTAGGAGGGCCACAAGTGTCCTCCTGTCCTCCAGCAGTGCTTTATGTTTCCTGCGCTGTTACTCAGCGCTGCAGAAATAAAAGTTTAGAGCAGTCGGACGAAACCCGGAGTGTGCTGGCAGCAGACCTCACACAGCTGTGCAGCGTCTGTTTATTCTGCCTGCACAGAGAGGCTCATCTCCAACATGGAGAACGGGCTTCAGGGCCCGAGCAGCTCTACAGACCGACGGCTCCCATGGTTCAATCGGCCGATCCCTCACATCCGCAGAAACTCTGACTCCTATCTAAGCCTTTTCATACACCACGTGATATATTGATAAGCCAGGTTGTTCATTAATGAGGGACACGGGATCACAGAAACGAACATTTGTTAAAGCTCGCACAGTGAAAGTGGAGTCTTCTTCCTCTCTCTGACCTCCTTTAGCCTCATTAGCAGAGAGGAGCTGTACTGCTGCAGTTAGAAACTCAACTGGGTTGCATCAGACTGAACACACACACACACACACACTCACTGGTGAGGTCATGTCGGGGAAAGCGGAGCATCCTGATACTCACACTTTTCTGTGTGTGATGTTTTTTTAAGGCTCAGAGATACAAAACGAGGGAATCAAGAGGACAGGAAGTTCTCAGACCTTTAATCTGTGTGTGTGTGTGTGTGTTTGATTTTGACTCTCCCTCCTCCCTCTTTTCCGCCAGTCTGTGCGGCTGCAGGGCACTGAGATGTCATGACATACCTGGCAGGGATAAAGACTTCCTCCCCTCTCTCCTCTCTCCTCTCTCCTCCCTTCATCCTCTCCCCCTCCCTTCTCTCCTCCCCCCTTCCTCTCTTATCTCAACACTTTTTACATGATGTAGAATAACGGTGACGCAACATGATGAAAACTGTAGACACTGCACAGAAAGCTGAAGTAGAGTTTAGTGTGTTGGCAGCAAGCGAGAAGTAGAAGTTAGAGTTTAAGATGGAGACACGTCCCAGAGTGGAGGTCTACTCACTTTACAGGGAACCAGCGATCTTCATCCGCAGCGATATCCTTCATCTGTCTAGCGTGTTGTACTTCCTGATGCACACACGCTTATGAGCAGGTTAGAGTGGGTTAAAAGATTTCTGGCGTGCTGATTGGTTGGTTAAGGATTTAAGGCGGGACGCCCGTCCTCAGTTTCCTGTTTCCAGACAGGAGATGTTAGCAGCTGAGCAGTAGAAGCAGCTGGCTGTGGTGGTTGAAGGTGGTTCTGTGACGTCGCTAATACTCACAGGAAGTAGAAACAATAGAAACCTGTAAAAATTGAACTGTATCTACTGTCTCGAGCCCTCCTAACAAAAAACATGATGAAAACTTCCAGAAGAACTTTAGATGTTTGCCCTGCAGCCCCACAGAGCTCCTTTTATTGCAGGTGAGCTCGAGAGCGCCCCCTCTGGAACAGGAAGTCCCATTCAGCAGTTAGAAGCAGGAAGAGTCAGCAGAGCGAGAACGCTTTTAAAAAGAACCAAAAAAAGGCCAGACAAAGTTCTGAGTTTACCTTCAGCTCATAGCTGCTTATGTTCCAGCAGGCTGACCTTCATCCTGCTCTTCATCACCCTCAGCTGATTTCCAGCGGTGACCGGGCCGTCGTCCTCCCGCGTGTCCAAGTTTTGTTTGTACGTGCTGTCAGTTAGACCCAGCCAAGAAAATGGGGGTTATTCGACTAATTTTACTTTTTTCTTTTCTAGAAAATGTGATTCAAGAGTTTCAGCTTGTTGTTGCAGTTTTACAACTTTTAATCTCAGAAATGTGGACTATATCTGAAGCTTGCCCTCTCCCAGAGTCCCAAAGCTGAAGGTTTGATCTGTTCGTGGTGCAGATGCTGGTGTGTGTGTTCACAGGCTGCTTTAACGGGATGTGGATGGAGGTGTGCTGAACTTCTTTCTGATGGGTTTCTCAGTTTCACAGTGGGTTTTTTTTAATTTGCAGGTTTCTGTGTAAACGTGATGTGAGTGCACGTATTTGCTCTCCCGTCTGGACTCAGAGATGATGAAGTTTTTCTTCAGCAGCTGAAAGACGGAAAGTGCGTCTAAGCTTAGATTTGTAGCGTGGAGTTGAGCAGGACGCGCGGCACGTTTGCCGTGTTTGCTTTGATTTCCCGACCCGTCCGTCGGAGGCTAATGGAGCAGGCTGACTCCTGTGTTCCTCTGTACCTGCTCATCTTTTCATCACGTAGTTCAGTCGTGACGCCGCTGCTCCTCAGAATCAACAATCAGCTCGTCTTCATTGAGTTTCAGCTCGGGCTGTAACGCCTGTGTGTAACGTGTGAATCATGCATGAATACTAAACCAATCCTGCATTAAACATTAGACGCTCGCATGCATATTTTAAGAAGCAGCAGTCTGACATGCTCCTCTGTGAGGGCCGGTGATTAATCAGATTTTAATCTCAGTTGTGATTTTGGCTTCCAGCGGTTCTGAAAACAGGATAATCAGAATAAAACGCTCTCGTGTTGTCACATTGACTTTTTTTTTCTCCATGGTTTAGTTTGTCACCCCCCGAGATGACAGAGAAGACCATCAGTCAGCGAGGTCTAAGAAGAGGAAGTAAAAGTCCTACAAGCTGAATCTGTGGAAACAGCTGCCTTCGTCTCTCATGTTCAGCGCCACAGCTGTCGGCTCTGAGGCTCTGGTTCTGATTGGATGCCGCTACCTTGACTTTAAGTGTCTGCAATCGGACGCCAGGGCTGGAATAAGAACCTGCATTCATGACTGTGAGGAAAAGGCCAATTCCAGCCAAATGAAACGGTGGTTACTGGACATAACTTCAGCTCTCCGTCCGTGCACAGCTCTCTAATGGTCTCGAAGGCTCCACACGTACGCATCACATCACTTCTGCTGTGAATCTACTGATGCACATTTTCACATCAGTTTCATCATTTACTCCGGATGTCTGCAGAGACTTTCACCAAATAAAATCCTCAAGTCTTAAATTTACCCCCTGAAATCTTATGTAATTATCTCTCACCTGCTTTTCTACTTTTACTCCGGTCGAGTGGTTTCATTGGCCGCCGCGGACGGTCAGGATCTTCATGCTTTATATCTAAAAACTGTCAAATGTGAATTCAGCTGCAGAAACCTGCTGCTGTGTTCTCCAAGCCTGAGGGGTTTCCATGTGTACCAACATGTACACATCACTGTCACTGGATTACTGCAGTACTGAAGAAGCTTTACATTCTGCACGGATTCATGACCAGTTTTCTTCATGTTCACATGTTTTCTGCTGTGGTTGGTCCTGCCAAATGTGACTGTGAGTTAAACTGCAGAAACGTCAGTAACTCTGGTTTAAAGCCAAAGTTCAAATAAAGGCTGAGATTCAGAGGATCAAGAGTTTCTCCTGTCAGACTCCTGCGTGAGCGGGGAGGTACGCGTCAACAACAAGGACACACACATGCACACAGAGGTGACCTCCATCCCTCTAAGAAGCTTCTCTTACTGCTTTATTGATCTGCTGTTGGCAGCAGCACACACAGACACACACCGCCCTGTGTGTGTGTGTGTGTGTGTGTGTGTGTGTGTGTGTGTTTCTCTCACAGCAGGAAGAATCAATGCTCGAGCAGGGAAGATGTTTAGTGATGTGATTTTAACCTGTTGGCTGCAGACAGGGCAGCATGAAGGGTTCATGCGTCTGAGACGTTTTTCGATTCAGAGACATAAAGAATGAGTGTGTGTGTGTGTGTGTTTCATCGACTGCCCGTCGCAGAACAGAGTCACTTAGGAAACGAAAACAATTAAAATCATTGTTTCATAAACATTTTCAAACTGTAAAAAGTGAGTACATCACAAATGCTGCCCATCCGTGTTCCTCACTGTTTACCCAGTGCAGGAGGTGGTGAGCGGTGGGGTCACTGGTTGATCGCAGAGCCATGAGAAATATCATTTAAAAAGGTAAACATTGAACTCTGTCCACGTTCTTCCAGGTCTCCCTCTGCCTGGCCACCTCCTCCACGGTGGTCCCAGGCCGGCCAACAGATAAAATCTCTCCAGTGTGTCCTCAGGCTGCCCTGCAAGCTAGAAACAGGCATCCAGGAGGTCAGCTGGATCCTTTCCATGTGGAAGAGTAGTTGCTCTACTCTGAGTCCCTCCCGAATGATTGAGCTCCTCATCTCTGAGACGGCCTTCAGAGGAAGCTCATTACTACTGTTTGTATCTGTGATCTCACTGCGCCACCCACAGCTCATGGTCAGGTGAGACTGCTTCACTTCTCTCTTCACCACAACAAACCGGCACAGCGTCCTCATAACTGCAGGCCGCACCGCTCCGTCCATCGCTCTCCCGCTTATTCAGTCCCTCACTCGTGAAGATCTCGAGACACTTGAGCTCCACGCTTGGGGCAGAAGTGGGCTCTCCGGCCTTTTCTGGCTGCCTCAGACTTGGAGAAATTCTGTCCATAAAGGATATGAACAGAAGTGGTGAGAGAGGCGGAGCCCAGTGCCCGCCGCCCGCAGGTCCGGCGCATCACGGATTGGGTGGCGATCAAACGCAGAGGCCTCGGCAATCCAGTCCACTAGATACGAAGGTACTGTGCAGATGCAGCTGAGAGCATCCTTCTGTACGATAACGTTTGGCAGGAGAGGAAACCAGAAACCTGCCCGATGAACCGCTGAATGTTCACACTAACAGGAAGCAGTCGGTATCTGTGGCTTCAGCCTCGCTGGTGGCGTCAGTCCCTCACAGACCTGCTGATAGACAAACTCCTGATTTGCTGCTGAAAGCGATCCAAAGTGTGCAGACAGACGGAGAGAGGAGCTTCTTCAGCCGCTCACACAGGAAAGTGATTTTCAAAATAAAATGCAGCGCTCAGAGGAAGAAAATGAGGAGCAGAGCTGGCAGAGGTTAATGTGAACAGAGAACTCCTCCTGTCAGTCCAACACTGTTGGTACCTGCCTGAGGTCAGACAGAGGTCAAAGGTTCATTCTGCTTTACTTTAAGCTGATATTAGTGTTACCTGTGAGGACCTTCAGACCATCTTAACCTCCTCTGGGAGGACACCTGCTCCACTTCCTGCTGTGGAAATGTGGAAAGGTTTCTGTGCTTTCTCCTGGTGTCGTGGGAGACGTGCGAACGTTCACAGCCGATGTGTGAAAACTTCGATGCTGAAAATTTGAAGTAGATAGTACAACTTCTTCCTTCCTCTTCCTTCACACACTCCTCCTCCAGTAAACATAAATCGGCGTGGAACCGCTTCAGTACCCTGCAGGCACCGTTTGTTGGAGGTTCTCATCGTCGTTACGATAAACGGGCCGAGTCCATGCAGAGGGCTCAGTGTGTGTGCACTTTCTCCACTTCCTGTCTGTTTTTCTGGGTTTATATCCTGGGAACACAGAGAGTCAAATGTGATCTGTTCATTTTCACATTAATGTCCAGTTTATGGAACGCCTGCATTTCTCCATCTTCCTGCAGGAGGTCGTGGGGGTAGTGGACAGAAAATTATCATCAGATTTATGAAACATGCACGCTGGCCTCTTTTATTAGCACCACGCTTATGTTAGTAAATCACGTTCATTCTGAACCTGCAGCTTTGGCCCCTCTGAATATGTCATATAATTATATTGATTTAATTGTAGTTCTGAGCATTTTTTTGGCTTATGGTGTTTTGGAAAACTATAAATAATGAGCAAAGTCAGCAGGAAAAACTCCAATCGTAATTATTGTTCTTGTTAATAATAGTTATAACAAACCTGGAAACTACTTCAAAGGCATGCCAGAAAGTGCTTGGATGGTTTTAGGCCCTGAAGGTCCTCGGTTACATTTTTGTACTTGATCAAAGAACTTGATTGGGTCTGGGCCCTTCCTTAAAAGGCTGTTTGCGTTAGGAACAAACTGGGTGCTGCAGGCGTACGCGTATGAGACGGCTTCGACAGAACGGCGGCATCCGATGTCCTGTGAAGGAGAGTAGTCAAACGAGTGGCTGCTGGGATGAAGGGAAGTTGATTTTTGAAACAGGGGATGTGAAGACAAGACTATGTTTAGCTCCAAAACCAACCGTCTCTCCAACCTGCAACTGAATCTGCTCAGAAGCTTCCACCCGCACGTCAGCTGTCGGCTCGAGGAATTAAAAGGAACGCTTGATTCGCACAAACGCCTCCAGAACCCTGATCTCAGAGCTCGGGTTAGCCGACTCCGCTGATTATTGAGGAGCAGAGTGAAGAGCCCGGCGGCCATGTCTGACTGCAGGATAACAGATGTGCTTCAGAGCCTGTGAAGGTCTCATCGACTCTGGTGTGGTTTGTTTGGAGCTTCGGGGGAGACGTGTGAAGGAGCCGAAGCCTTGAAGAAAATTTAGGAGAGCTGTTAGTACTACAGGGCATCATTTCTTCCTCGTCTTCATTCCTCATCCCTCCTCCTCTGCCTCGGGATGTGTTCTCTCGTTTTTCTGATACAACATGTTCAATTCTCTGAAGTTCTGACAGTTTACAGGCCTTTCCTCACAATGCTGTCTGTCTTATTTAGGAGGATGTTACTGTGGAGTCAAATATCCGGACACTGCTGGATGCATTACTGAAAATGTTCATGAACATGTTACAAACAGCATCCCGACCTGCAGCTAAATGCTGATCCACAGGCACTGAGACCCTCTTCAAATCACATTCATACTCAGCAAGTGAACCTTTGCTTTCTATCGACCAAATGTACTGTTGCTGTGCACATTCAGACGATGAACCAATCAGAGCTCAGAGATGAGCCAACAAGCTTGTGGCTGACTTCATATCAAACCCAAAGATATTCAGTTTATGATGCTGGAGCACAGAAAAGCAGGAAGTATTTGGTCATATTTGTGTGGATGTGTACTGAATTCTTCCTTTATTCTGTAAAATTACTGCTGTTCTTGGTGTGGGGATGTGTTATAGTTCAACCTTCTTCATGCTCTAGACCAGTTTTGTGAGTCACTAAAGTTTAGTTGCACAGTGGTCCACATATGAAGGTTTTGTGCTTTTGTGTGATCTGTAAATTGTGCTGCACGGCAGCAGACTTGGTGTTTTAGGCTCATTAACGTTACTTCTGGTTCATTAATGTTTCCAGAGAGGATGTCACCATCAGAGAGCGGGCGTTTTTTCTGTGTGTGTGTGTGTTTGCCGTGCAGACGCGCGGTGTGTTAAAAAGCAGCGGCAGGCCGAGCTGGTGCAGGATTCGTGTGTTGGTGCTGTCGCGCTCTCTCTGTTTTCATGTTCTGCCTGTCTGCGCCCTCGCACACAGACACATCCATCCTCACCGTCTCCTTCTTGTTGTCCTGTTTTTGTACTCGTTCTGCTCCCCTGCACAGACCTCCCTCCCTCCGGCCCCGCTCGCAGTCACTCAGGCTTCGGCTAAATTGAACCTCAGAGATGAAGATAGATGAAATTTCTTTGGAGCGACCTCGGCACATGTCCTGCAGCTTCACTGTGATTTTGTTTGTCTGAGCGGGGGGGATCGCTCCACACTCAGTGCAGAAACTGTGGAGGGTGTAAAAAACAAGTCGATGACAGCAGCCGGCCCCAGGAGCCAATGAGAGCCTGTTTCTGACAGCTTCACACCTCCTCTGGGTTTCTTCTGAGTCTTCTGTGGTGGTTTAAGAAGGCTTCAGTGAAACTGCAGTGTATGAACTGTTTCCTGCTTTTAAAGGTCCAGAGAAACCGCTTTTTTGTCCTGTTTATCAGATGGGCCAAACTCACCACTGTGACCTGCTGTCGCACCGACTCTAAACCACACGTGGCCCTAAAACGCTGACTGCACGATTTATTTTCTGTTCTTTAGTTCACGTAAAGGACGCACGGTGCAGTAAGGCTTGCCCTGACGTGTGCCTCCTCACATGAATGTTTGGGCCTTTTTGTGGTGTTCGTTGAAGTGGTTTGTGCTGTCAGCGGCTCCTGGCTCCCTCACATCGAAGAACCCGATCACATCGGCCATGTTAGCTAATGACCTGCTGTGAGCAGCTGCCCCCGGCGAGGGCGGACGCTCGTTGCTGTTCTCTCCTGAGAGGTGACGATGGCGTCCTCTGAAGCATTTTGAGCTGCTGATGAAGATGTCGCTGCGGAGGGAAAAATGGTTTCCTCTTGAAGTGATGGAATTCGAAGCATTCGGAGTCCGTGTCACCGTGGAGTCGCACCGGTTTTCGCCAGCAGAGCCGCCATCTGTATTTGTCTCGACATGCTTTCTTGGCTCGCCACTCAGTGTTTGAGGAATGTAGGAGGCTCTGAAAATTCCATTCAGAGCATAAAACCCATTAGGCTGACCTGTGTGAGTGTGAGTGTGTGAGTGTGTTGGCTGACCTCCAAGCTACCAGGATCTACCCGCTGCCAAACATGTGCAGGACGGCTGCAGCGCGCTTCACACTCCAGCTGTGTGTGTGTGTGTGTGTGTGTGTGTGTGTGTGTGTTAGGTGGCCTTTCATTCGTCTGCTCATCCTGTAGGTTTTGTTGTATCTTTATCTATTTGATCCGGGAGATTCATCTGTGACCTTTTTCCAGTCATTCAAACTGCACAAAAGACACACACACACACACACACACATACACACACACACACACACACGCACACACGTGTACTTGTATGTTTGTGAGGACCTTCATTCAGTGACCCTCAAACCCAGAACCCTGAAATCATGCCTAAACCTTCAAACAGACCCGTGAAGCTCTGTCACAAAGTGGGAACCCACTCCAAAAATCTGAACACACACACACACACACACACACACACACACACACACACACACACACACACACAGAGTGAACAATGGGTGGATTAGCCCATTTATCCGTAATCGTGTGTGTTAATAAGCAGCAGCAGATTTAGCTGGTTTTACTGCAGGAAACACAGACGTGTTTGTTCAGAGCGTTCCAGTCTTATCAACTGACTTCAGGTCAGTTTTTAAGGACCATTCAGCAGCTCAAACTGTAATCAAATCACAGAAGAGGAATATTTGTGATAGAGCTGTGGAACAAAAAAGTCATGAAACTGTTGCATCGTCAGGGCAAAGAAGCCCAGGAGCGTCTGACAGCAACGTGTCAGCGTCCAAAGACGAGTTAGTAAAAAAGGAGCTCCTACAACCGCCAGCAGGTCAACGACCGTGTTTCACCATTTGAAGCAAAAACACACCGTCGAGTCCAACCAGGCGAGAGGCGATTGTAGCGGCACTCACTAGTTACAGATCACATGACAGGAACAGCAAAGGGTGGATGGAAGTTACTGATGCAGTTACACAGAGGCAGTGTTACGCAGGGATTTTATACCTGCTGTTTCTGCTCACTTTGAGTGTCTTTGTGATCACCTATTGAACAGACTTTTGGGCCACAAAGCATGTTTTCTACATTTGCTCCATTTTCTTTTGTCTAACTCATCCATCTGCATTGATGGAGTGCTGGCAGTGATGTGAGGTTGAGTTCAGTCTAACTGTCCAGCTCAGCGTTCAGGAGCAGAGGTGAAACGTAAAACTGAATCGCAGTAACCTGGAAGTTAAACCGAGAGCATCACCGACTCAGTCTGCAGGCACAACAAGCTGCTTTGGCCCAGAGAAAGTCCTGAGCTGCTCGGTGTGGACACGGAGCATGGAAAATGTTTGCAGTGCTGGTCTGAAGCGAGGCCGAAACGGAGTTTATGAATTTATCCGGCTTAGTGAGGACAGAGCGGCTGATTCTCGCAGCATGTGACTCTTTCCACTCGGCTGCATCGTCTCCTGCACACACAGGCTCTTAACAAGCGTGTGTGCGCGTTCGCCTGCAGCCACAGACAGAAACGTGTGATATACGCTGAAGGTGAGCGGTCAGATTTAAAGCTGCAGCATGTGCAGGCCGCGTTAACCCGCTGCAGTAAATCTGCATGAGGTGACAGATGTGACAGTTTTCCCGCTGGAAGCGGCAGCAGATTTACACTTATTAACCCGCCGAGGCTGCGGAGTGTAACTCTGCTGGATCCCCTCAGCTTTTCACGCTCTTGGATTAGATTCAGCCTGTGTGGCGAGTTTGGCGTGCATTCTTTCCACTTAACAGGCAGCAGACTTCCTGGCATGTACGAGCAGCAGGCCCAACATGTTACTGATCATCAGCAGGTAACGAGAGGGCAGTTACAGGTATGTTTTTATATCCCTTTATCATTTTAAAGAGTCATTTAGTGTCAATATTGACTGTGTATAATGTGCTTCTGCACACGCTCACCGGACGGTCTGAGCATGTCCCAGAATTCTAACAGCTCCAAGTGATAAAGGTGGGGAGGTCTCACAGTTACCTGGTTGTTCTCACCTGGGCACGATCACACGTTCCTCAGGCTCTGCCCCGTGGAACTGGGAAGACTGAGACAGATTGATTGTAAAAGCTAGCATTCGCTTCAAGGACGCTTGCATTTATTCACCTCCAGAGACCGAAAGAAGTGTGGAGAACAGAAAGTGAGTCACTTCTAGACCTCAGTTAGCTAATACGGTCACTTCATCCACACACATAATGACGAGGGTGATGGAGCTTACTGCTCCAAAAGAAAAGCATGTTAAGCTAGCTTCAGATGCAAATGTGCCATCAAATGCACCATAGTAAACAGAACTGATGACCTGCCAGGTGCTGCAGAGCTGACTGCAGACAGACATTAGTACCACAGGACTGCGGTGTGCTGGTGTGACTGAGCGTCTGAGCACAGGAAGCACACCGACAGGTCTGTAGTTGGATAGTTTGGTGCCTGTTAGTGCCAAAGCTCCTCCGGGCTGCACACGACTGTCCTCAGTGCTTCTCTCTGTGTTTGATCTCCTGTTTCTTGTGACATGAGTTTGGTGTCTTCTGAATAAAATCATTTCCTACTTTTGTTCTAATTAGAGCTGAGCCCTGCACCACCTCCTGCGCACAGTTTTGCTCTGTCGGATCGTTTGGTTTTGTCTGTTTGGAGTTTGATTCCCAGCCAGCAGGACATCTTTTTTCCCAGGAAGCCTCGTCCAGAGCAAACAGTCAGAAGTCGAGGAGAATCGAGCTCTGGGAGTGTTTTTGGATGTGGCTGATTTCTCCTGCAGCACGCCGCCAATCAAATCACAATCAAATCTGATCGACTGCAGAGTTTGCATGATGCAGGAATTTGCCTGCACTCCCCTGTGGGTGCGTGTCACCACACACACTTCGCGCTGCAGGATCTGTTTCTTTTATTATGTTCTTCTGCCGCCCCCTCATTTCTTTCCTTTTTTTAATTTTCTCCCTCACTGCCCAGCTTCCCCGCTCTCGGTCTGAACTCGTCTCCTCGTCTTTGAAACTGTTTTCGGCTCATTTGCTCAGACCTGCCGGCTGTCGTCACCCATAACTCACCTCCCGTCCTCGCCGCCTGGAGGCCCGGAGCTCACATCTGCTTTATTTCCACCGACGGCTGCAGCAGACCTGCACGCTCACCTGATCCCTGGCACGCTTTCTGCCGTCACAGGGCTGAGGTGACTCTTCCATCCAGATCTCCTGCTGTCTCTGAGGCCTCAGAGAGGAGAAAGTGAGTCTCTCCATTCAGTTTTCGGCTCATTTTTGCTTCATCGAGCGGCTCAGTAATGATGTTTTGCGTAAAGTTCACTTGGACTGCAGATTTGTCTCCTCCCTCGCTGTCAATAAAGTTGATCGATGGGGAAATAATCTTCAAGAGCGGATCATTCAGATCTACTTTTTAAAACGCTTTTTTTTTTTTACATTCATCTGAAACTTCAGCTGAAGCTCATTTTCATCAGGTCACAGTGGAAACGTCTGCTGTGCAAATGTAGTGCAAATTTGAACCGCATTACCAGGAAAGCAGCAAAAGAGGAGGACGAGTATCTCTTACCGCGTTTTCGTGCCGGTGCTCGTGCCAGTGCTGGTGTCGGTTCCAAGGAACCAGCAAACCCCTTTTAAGGACAAGCCTACGTTTCCACTGCACTTTGTGAACTGATCCTTTACGTAGGAGTGTGGGCGGGTCCTCGTCCGGAAACGGCATACCTCTGTGCCGCACACAGATGCTGCAGTAGTTTTGTTGGGACCGTAAAATATGTTCGCAGCACAAGAAAGGGGAGCGTAGTGATGAGAAAATGAAGCCTTTGTGAAGCACTGAACCACTTGAGCCAAATGGTTCGAAAATAGGTTCATTACTCGAAGCTTCAATTATAGCGCCCTCTCCTGGAAAAGTGCAATGCTTTCAATTACACACCTACATGCACACGCTCACACACCTCAATGATCTGAAGCATCTTTGCATTGTTTGAGGCGCACACGTTATGCCCAAATAGTGTGATATCAGGTTCTATTTACAAATAAGGATGGATGAATGTGTGTGTTGTGTTATTGAACAGAGTGCTGGGAAAACATGGCATTAACTGGCTGTGCTTGTGTAACTATCGCTTTTGTGTTATCTTCATACGACAGCGTCCGTCATCACGTTGAAAGGACGAGCCAGCAAAGGTTGTCTTTCATTCATAACTCAGCAGAAACTGTTGGCCATAACAACGCTAAAACTGTGTGAGTATGAACCTGGCTGACTGTCTCGCTCTCGCTCCTTCACTCGTAACCAGCGAATCACCTGAACCAGTCACGTGATTCAGTCCGAGAACGAAGCAGTTG
>JASGAU010382261.1:0-22472 GCA_030220045.1 Australoheros facetus
AACCTGGGGTTGTTCTTATTTTCTTCAATTAATGATGAGTAGTAAGATGTCCTAGCTTTACGGAGGGCTTTTTTTATAGAGCAACAAACTCTTTTTCCAGTGCAGCATTCAATACTGTTGGCCACAATATTTTACTACAGTGAATAGAACACACCATAGGTATTAAAGGTACTCCAATTTGTTCATGTAAATAGAGTGTCTCCCTCACAGACTAAGGTTAATCATCTTTTTGGCTAGGTGAGGGAATAATTTTGGCAACTTAATATATCAGTCCAAATTCAATCAGCCCATTTTACTGGGAATTTTACATACCTAACAAACAAAACAAAGTGTTGCTGAGTCAGTACATGCATGTATGTAAATACAACACATTACTTATGTATTCTTTTATGTATTAGATGATATTGAGAGGAAGTTTTTTTCTTCCTCTTTGCTCTGAATGTAGAAAAAATAGCTATATGCATCAAAGACATGAAACTTGTCTAAGTCAAAATGTTTAAAAACATAGAAATACTATGATCAAACTGACATATAAACTGACTACATTTAAAGAAAAAAACAGGACTCATCCTCTTCCTACAGCTATGGTTAAATCCTGCCTCCTCTCTCCTCCCCTTCATATCTGCTATCATTCATTCTTCACTTACCACTGGTATTGTTCCCACTCTCTTCAAAACTGCAGCAGTCACCCCAATTCTGAAAAAGCCTGGTTCTGATCCAAACCACTACAATAATCTTCATCCCATCTCTAACCAACCCTTCATTTCCAAGATACTTGAAAAACTGTATTCTATTCAACTTCACTCCCATCTAACTCAAAACAGTTCAAGTCTGGTTTCCACCCCCACCATGGCACAGAAACTGCTCTATTGAAAATCACAAATGACCTTCTCATGGCAGCTGACTCTGGATTGCTCTATCTCGTCATCCTCCTTGATCTGAGTGTGGCCTTTGACACTATCTCCCACACCATCCTTCTCTACAGATTATCTTCTATTGGCATCTCCCACACCCCTCTTGACTGACTTTGTTCTTATCTCACAGGCTGCACTCAGTTCATTCAGCTTAAGTTTTTCAAATCCCACCACTCTCCTGTTACCTCAGGTGTGCCTCAAGGCTCTGTCCTGGGGCCCCTCCTTTTCATCACTTACCTCCTTCCCCTTGGCAATATTTTCCGTAAATTCAACATCCATTTCCATTGTTTCGCGGATGATACCCAGCTCTATTTATCCACCAAGCCTAACTCTTCCCTCCCACCCTCCTCCCTCACCACCTGCTTATCTGAAATCAAATCCTGGTTCACCTCAAACTTCCTTAAATTCCTTAAAACAGTGACAAAACTGAGTTCCTCCTCCTTGGAATGAAATCCACCTTATCCAAAGTTGGCAGTTTCTCCCTCACCATCGACAGCTTCTCAGTTTTCCCCTCCCCTCAAGTTAAGAGCCTGGGTGTCATCCTTGATAGCACTCTATCCTTTCACTCCCATATGGCTGTAGCTCAGTAGGTAGAGTAGGTCACCTACTGATCAGAAGGTCAGTGGTTCAATTCCTGGCTACTCCAGGCTACATGCCAATGTATCCTTGGGCAAGATACTTAACCCCAAGTTGCTCTCTGACGCAACTGTCGGAGTGTGAATGTTAGATAATTAAAGCGCTTAGTTAATATTGGAAGTGCTTGTATGCATGGGTAAATGTAAACTGTGTTGTATAAGCACTTTGAGTGCTATATAAGAACTTGTCCATTTACCATATCAATCATATTACCCGGTCTGCATATTTCCACCTATGGAACAAAAATATCCCTCTCCCCGCGTACGACCTCCATCCTTGTTCATAGTCTTGTTACCTCCCGTATTGACTATTGTATAACCCTTCTAATTGGCCTCCCTTACAAATCCCTCCAAAAGCTTCAAATACTGTAGTTCAAAACTCAGTTGCTTGCATTATCATCAGAACACCCTCATTTCACCACATCACCCCAGTCCTACAGCAGCTCCACTGGCTTCCAGTTAAGTTCAGAATTCAGTTCAAAATCCTCTTGTTCGTATTTAAGGCCATCCACAACCTTGCCCCTCCTTATCTAGTCAATCTTCTCCTCATCCCGCACTCTCCGCTCTTCCACCTGCCTTACTGTTCCCCCTGCCCGCCTCAGTACTGTGGGGAACAGAGCTTTTCCTGCCCTGTTCCCTAGCTATGGAAGTCTCTCCCACTGGACATTCGCAATATCAACTCTCTTCATATCTTCAAATCACGACTCAAAACTTCCTGTTCCAAATTGCATACTTGCTTTAGTTGATTTGGTCATTTTAGTTACTTGTTTGTGCTTTTGTGGTTTGTCTTGTTTTCACCCCTGTAAGGTGTCCTTGAGTGTCATAAAAAAGGCGCTTATAAATGAAAAGCATTATTTATTTATTATTATTATTATTATTATTATTATTATTATTATTATTATTATTATCCTAGTCAATCTTTGCATGTGATTGACTGCACGGTGCCCATCAAAATAAAGTCCTGCCCCTGTGTTCATGAATTCTCAGCAGATCTGAGCAGGAGAGGTTGAAGGGCTTATGATTTTGACTATATGAGTGTATTAAAATAAAGCAGAAAAATCTTTATCTTGCACTTTAGCATTTCCTTCCTTGGAATTTATATGAAAGTGCAGCATGAAAAAGGAGTTGCATAAAGAGCTATAGTCATTATAGACACCTTTCTTTTTGATTTAGTCCAAGCTCAAACAAACTGCAGGTCCTTCATTTTTATTTTTTTCAGTGACCTTTGCATAAAATACACATGCAATTTGTTAGCATATTAAGCCAGGTAAGAAAAAAAAACATTTTTTATGTGTTTGGAATAAAAAATGTACACCATAACTTCACAATACAAACTTTTATGCAGTTGGAAGAGGAAACATTGAAAAAATGTACTTTAAATGCTGCTTCCCCAGTTTAAATTTTGAAAATATCTTAATATTTCTTACTGAGTGATGGAATGTGTGAACATCAATGAGAAACAGAAAATAAAGTCAAAACTATTCAACCTCTGACAAAGTCTGATACATTACATATTGAAAATATGTTGTCAATTAACCAAACCAAACCAAATAGTGAAACATATCCAAAATGATAAACAAATATTTTGAAAAATGCTCTACAAACCTAGCAAATGCACCAAATATTATGATGCATACACAAGTGAAAACACAAAGATATAAAGAAATGAATTCCAAACATAAAGATGCACCAAGTAACAAATTGCACAAAAGTTGAAAACATGTGCCTTTTTGCCCTCATCCACTGGTGTGAATGGCATAAAATTCCAAAGCCAGGTAATCTGGGGAATTTGGTTTTGTTTTAGCTTACTGTTTTAGTATTTTGTACAAGTGTTTCACTTGTATTGTTTAGGTCTTATGACCACAAACACACCATTTTCTAAATGTTTTTTGGCGAAAAATTCTAGAAAGGTCCCTTTACAAGCTTTCTGGTTTACTAAAGAGCCCTTTATATTTCATCAGCTCTATCAATCCATTCTCTTTCCCAGTTATTATAGCAATACTTTCTACTACTCAGGAAGCATCGGGTACCCCGTAAAGTAAAATTTTAAGTATAATTTTTCAATTTGCAGATTAGTCCCTTTAGCACTGGAATAAAACTGCAGGCAAAAAGCACTTTTTGCAGAAAGAAAAATATGCCTTGTGTAATGCTGTGAAACTTAAAACCTGGTTGTGTAGTTCTACATATCATGTCTGCTTTAATTGTTGTTTGTTCTGTGCCAACAATGCAAACATTTTTCAGTTCTCTGTGTGCAAAGCATTCAGCATTAGAACTTTGACTACAACTAATGCAAGTTAATTTAGTGGGTTTAACACTAAAATGCAGTTTATAGAGAAAAGACATGAGTCCACATGAAACAACACAGAGTATTACAGTTTATACAAACTCCTGCATGTTCACATATCCATGCAAACCAGTGATGTGCGGTGAGGTTTGTGACGGGTGAGGCACTGACTCGTCTGGAAACAGATGCTGCCGCACCACTGCCCCCTATCGGTGCGGCACAGTACTTTCTGCCTCACCCTGTATATTTTCACCATGCATTTATGACTGATCACAAAGAATAAACATGTCACACATTCATTCAGTATATTAGACAGACTGCAGAACATCAGCATGTGTAGCACATGTATATTGGCAATAAAAAGAGAGCCAGCAATGGGCATGCGCCAACCACCTGCTTCATTTATTGTATGTGACACAGCGCCACCGGAGGTGAGGCACAGCACTGCACTGCCTCACCCCACATTTCTTCCATGTGTTTCAACAGGCAATGCGTAAATTCCACGATTTTGACCATTAAAGTGTTGAAATAATTAAGAAAACAGTTTTATAAAACAGTTTTATAGAACATTCAAGTGGTCAAATGTATTTTCTCTTATCATTGTTAGTATTTTACTTGTCATGATGACAGGTGAGGCACTACCTCACCTGCCTCCACTGAATGCACGTCACTGGTGTAAACACACTTGTAAATAATGTGTTCACATTTAGGAGAGTGTGTAACTGCATTCGATTCTCTATCTGTTTTGTAATAGCATGGCAAAGGCCCAACTCAGTTGCCACGCATGCTGCCAGACAGGGAAATCCCAGAATTTTGGGGGAGTGAGCCAGACTGGAATACTACAAGGTCCAGTTTCTGGCATTTTCAAAGTGGCTGCCAAAACTTTGTGCAACAGCTCCTCTCTCTCTCTCTCTCTCTCTCTCTTTTTCTCATTCCCTCAGCTCTTTTTATTTCAGCACTGCTTGTGACTCAGAATTCCTTTTGTTTTCCTGAATCATCTGTACAGATTCTGCTTCATGTTGTCTCCTGTTGTGTAATTAAGAGCTAAAATAAGCTTTACCACGTGCCTGCCAGCATTGTTTGCACTAATCTTGAGTCATTTGAGTCATGGTTACCGTATAATATTATTCAAGAAAGCAACATTAAAGTAAAACTGAAAGCAATACGAATGTAAAGAGGTTCAAGCTATATAAGGGCAAAAATACGTGTGCCTGTGAGTATTGACTTTCATACTGTACGCATAAGTGATTTCGAAGCTATTGTAACATCAACTGTTTCGTTTTGGTTCAGATTACATTAAAGCTTCTCTTCCTCAGTGGGCTATTTAAATTTAGCCCACATCTTGTTCCAATTTTCAAAAATGAATTTACTGCCTTCAAATGTGGTTCTATTTTGCAGCTTTGAGTATGCTTAGTATGCTGGCTCCACTCTGTCTGCTTAGCAAGCATAAGCATCCTTTTATTGTCCCATGTTCATTGCACTGAATGACTACATACAAATGACCTCCACAATAATTGAGCATCTTTAAGAATCTTAGCAGCATATACCCTGTCTTCAATGGAGCATGCATGGGTACAGGAACCTTGTTTACTTAAAAAGAATTTCCAGCAAAGATTAATTACTTTATAATAACAATAACATAACATAATAACAGTAATGTGTAGCTTAAATTAACTGAAGCTTTACTGTTTATCTGAGTTAAACTTATAAATAATATATTGTAACATTAAAAATAAACTGCAGTCAGTAGAATATGAAGTTGGTGTACCTATATTAATTCTAAATGTGCCATTAATGAATTATAGACACACAGAAAAAAACAAAGAACTGAATAATGAGTATTCTTGCTGGAGCACCACCTCACCATCCTGCACACATAATTGTTGCTATATTGAGGCTCTTGGTTTCAGCTTATATTTAAATTGCATTTTCATGCATGGGGTTCCTTTAATGTGATGCACTAATGCAGCCACTACTGTACACATCACATTTATGGAAGTATGTGGATGATCTATCATAAATAAAAGATGATGTGAGGCATCCACAATCACTGAGAGAGTATAGATCCGTCTGATGCAAGCTGGAAATATAATGAGACAACTGTATCAATCAAATAATTTAATGTTAACCTGTGGCCTACAAAACATAAGCACTGTTTAAGAAATCAATTTAATATCCAATACAATGAAAAAATACACACAAAACAAATCAAATGAGATACCTAAGTATGATAACTGATTTATTACTTAGGAACAAATTATTTACAAATCCTCTATAGAAGCTATTAATTACAACAACAAAAAAATGTGTATGAGGGTTTTATGCCTTTACTTAAAAAAACACTTTGGTTACCGGGTGGTTAAAAACCCATCTAAGCCATAAATTACTGTTTCATATCTTGTTTAGTAAAGGTATATTGATGCACATCCTCTGTGACGCTAAATGGTTGTATCGTTTAGGCAGATTGATGATCCCATCACAGTAACTTAAGGGTTATCAATAAATAAAATCAATAAATGAGAATTAAAGAAATGATGCCCCTCTCCCAAAATATTAGGCTACATCCAATCATAGTCCAGAAGAAACTTTGGGTAAAACACCACAGCAAGTACCTGTGTTTTGGGCTCAACACACTAAACGCACAGGAAGAGCATTTGTGAACTGACATTTTACTACCATTCAGTCCTCTGAAAGGATATCAATAAATGCTCCCAATTAGTTATGATCTCAGGCAACAAAAACACAGGCTATTAGCACATTCAAAAACACGTTTCTAAAAGCATTAAAGTTTCCCAGGGAAAGAATTCTTTTTTCATATGACAACCCGCAATATAGCGTCTCTAAGTACTCAGCTACTCTGAGATGAAAAATATGCTGTTGTCAAAATCTTAGCAGAGTACACAAACAACTGAAAGCCCAGAATGAGCTCCGGAAGAATGGTGATGCGTTCAATAGGTCAGCACTGTCTTACCTGTTTAAACTGCTCCTCGTAGGTCCACTCGTGTTGCTGCGACTGGGCGTGCGACGATGGAGACTCTGCGCAACCAGCCGGAGCGAAGACTGGGACTCTGGCCATAAGATGCTGAGATATGCAAACTTCCTGGAGCGAGGACTGACGGTGCTGGTAGTGGTTTAACCCAACATCATCCCGGTCCTCCGCCTCTTCATCCATGATATCTTGCTCTTCCGTGTCCTCTCCCTCCCCGTCCCGTTCCTTAACGTCGCTATCTGGGTTGGAGTTCCCGTTTTCGTCGCATATACGGACTTCCATGTGAGGAAGAGTCACTCCTGAGGGTGAGCTTTCAGCTCCGGCGGCCAAGGCGCCCTGCATCGCCGCTTGGTAGCGGCGGAAAGCCAGCGCTTGTTGGTGGATCTGGGACTCTACCATGCAGCAGAGGTCCTTCTCTTTTTCCGCCTGCCGGAGCTTCTCCTCCAGGGCTAGCCGCGCTGCCTGTTGCCGCTGCAGGTTTTCCATGACAGCCTCAAGCTTCATGCCGCCGTTGCCGGGCTGGTGAGATTGTGCGCCGGGGAACAGGCTGTGGGAAAAGGCGGCGGAAGTCTGGCGTGGAAGGCTGCTGGCAGGCGAGAAAGAGCTTTGCTGCAATGAAAAAAGATTTTGGTCGTAAATATTATAAGAATAAATTTTTGCTTCAATGAGCCACGTGGTAGGCTATGAGACTGGAATTTAATATAGTATAACGTGACACATTTCACCTTTGGCGCAAGTAAAAACTTTTCTGAGTGGCGAAAACAGTGTCAGAAAATAGCTCTATGTAGAAAGAAAAAAAATCTAAGTTTTTAAACATTAAATTTAGATGTTACGGGCACTTAAATACGAAGACGAAATCAAAAGTAGAGCATTTAAGTCCAACATAGATCAAGCCGGGACGCTTACCAAAACAGATTTAGTTGCTATACTTGTGTTATCAACCATGTTTCTCCGTCAGGTGCGCCGCAGTAGTGTCAGCCTAATCACGAGTCTTCTTTCAGTTGGCGTTCGGCATTCAACATCAATATAATGATGCCTCGACAGTCAGCAGAATAAATACTTAAAGCGTGTTCGGTGTTAAATACTGGAGCCCCGAATTTCTTTTGGCAACAAGTGGCAAGTGTAGCGAGAATGACCTCTGGAGGCAGAGATTAGCCCTCTTGGTCTATCTGCAGCAACGCGTCAGTACTGAGAAATACTTTAAGGTCAGCAGGGAGGTACTCAGCAAATGACCGTATGCTCATATACTGTAGTACTGTGATGCAGCTCCTGAGACCTCAATCCAAGTTACGCAAAATGTATTCATTATTTTATGTAATTAAATATTCAACAAACAGGCTAGCTTAATAACTGTTTTGTGGGATTTTAATGCAATTTCCATAAACCATGGTACCATTTATTGTATTGTATTGTATTTTTATTCATTTATTTTGTAAAGCTGCACCACCACATAACACTACATCATAAAAGCATTATTGAATCTTTCCCAATTAAAATACAAGATACATTACCCATGTGCATAAAATGAAACAGTATGTTCATTAAAGTCATTTGAAAGCCACTGCTGCTGTTTTCATTATACTATGATAATAATAATAAATACACTGATTTAATATGATCAATATTGTGATATGATATTATTGTCTTTATTTAATTCATTTTATGTATTTTACAACAGATACAGATTATCATAAATGTATTCCTGTAATGGGTATTCAGTTCCCACCTGGGTCATAAACCTTTGGTTACAGTAAAACTAAAATATTTTACCCCTATCAAATCCAGGTACTTCATTACATTGATCATATAAAAAGTCAATATTAAATACAAAAACTAATGCAGTTTTACTCACTGATTGGCAACTCAGACATGATACACCCAGATATCTGGAAAGGAGTGATACCTCTGTACTGTTACCAGAAACACAAGGAATAAAGGAGACCCATTTTCCACTGACAGGGGTAGCGTGGCTGTACAGCTCTTCAGCTTTTAGAATACGCCTACATGCACTACTGCTAGGTGCTTTCTAAAAACATCTAATAAAATTGTCCGCTAGCCCAGTTCTTTAAACTAAAAGCCAAGTAATAAACTAAGACAAGATTATTTATTAATAATAATAATAATGATAATTTCAAGCATTTAGAATATATCGCTTTTGGCCCATAAAGAACTGCTACCTTAAAATTTATTTTCCTTTTTCTTTTTGGTTTCAATGAGAAACACTCAATAAAAACCTGCCTATTTTGGAAACTCAAGTCAAGATTTGCATATTTAACTGTTAATTTGTTACTACATGGATAAATAAGTCCATTATATTTCTGTGCACATTTCTGTGTGATGCTTACTAATGTGAATTAGTTTAATGTACAGACTTTTTTTGTTTATGCTTTTAGTATCATAAACTGCAGAATGTGCGTACTGGATGTTTGGGTTGGATCCAAATTTATTTGGCTAATGGTGGGAGGTACAAAAGCAGCAAAAATCCAAAATGTGAAACATAACTCTGAAAGTGGAAAACTGAAAACTATGAATCACTGGTATTACAAGGAGAAAGACACTAAGGCTTGGAAACACTGGGGCAAAGAGAATAGGCAAGAGAACATAAGCAGGAGCATAAAGAGATGCTCTGACATAGGACAAGAGGAGGCCATCTACTAATTGTGGGGGTTCGATCCTTGGCCGCTCCAGCCTGCATGCAAAAGTGTACTTGGGCAAAATATTGAACCCTGAGTCTCAAGAGCTTGAGAAAGGCAACTGGGCTTCTTTCTTTGAAGACATTTCACCTCTTAGCCAAGAAGCTTCTTCAGTTCTAAAACCAAAAGGTGGAGAGTCCCAGGTATTTAAAGCCCAGTGGGGGGGTTGTTCCTTTTGGAGGTCCACTATTGATCATGTGTGTCATCACATGAGCTAAGATGTGAAAAAAGGCATGAGTCATTACCACCAGGGGTTTTGGGTGAAACCACTGTGAGACCTTGCCCCACCCTATCGTGTGTATCAGGTCACCTGAAGTAAGGTGTGAGTGGGGGTTGAGGTGCCTGAGAAGAGATCTTAAGATTGAATTATAGGTGGATGACAGCCAGCGTTGTAAGCCACCCCCTCTGTTCAATTATGTTCGTTCACAGTGGATATAGATGGCTTCTTTTACTCCTCTTTCAAACCATTTGTCTTCCTGTTTCAAAATGAGAACATTGGTATCCTAGGGTGCATGTGTCATCCTTTTCTTTCCCTTTTGCCATAACCTGATTTAGGCTTAAGTGTCGGGTCTTTGTGGGGCCTACGTACATAACTGCAAACCCCTCTGAACCCTACACTGTACCTAATGTGAACCTCTCAAGAAATGTAACTGGACATCGAGTTGATGCAGCCCACAATGATTGTGCGTGGCCTGTTCAGTATCGTTGATTCATCCCATGAATTTCCGGCTACTTTTTTGCTAAATTTTTTGAATTTATCAGTAAGAGAATAACAAACATCGTATAGCATAAGGAATAATAATGATAATGGCACTATTAGGGCTCACAAATTCCAGCATATTCCTGGCGGTTGACTGTTAAAGACATGGAAGATACAAAGAAGTGAAGAAACTAGAGGTACATATATGTTTGCACCTGATAAAAAGCTCACTACGACAAAGAGTGAGGACCGAGGAGGGAAAAAAGTCCCAGCATTTTATTTGTTTCTGTCGGCCAGCACCGCATATAAAAAACCAGGACATGAACACATGATAATTAACACACATTGCATCTTACACAACCATAAATGCTGGCAATGGCGTTGGCTACTTATGTAGGTTATGTGCATAGCATGAACATACATTCATACAAGTGCCCCCCCACCCCACCCTAAGCACTTTGTCTAACGTTCACGCACACACTCACACTAGACGGCTGAAGCTCAGGACATAGAAAAGGTCATCTACTAATTGGAAGGTTGGCAGTTTGATCCCTACTGCTGTCTGCATGCCAAAGTATCCTTGGGCAAGATACTGAACTCTGTGTGTGAATGTTGGATAGAAAGTGCTTAGGTGTAGGAAACAATGAATGAGACATGCTATATAACGTGCTTTGAGTGCTCAAGTAAAGTACTAAAGGACTATATAAGAACCAGTCCATTTACCATCTTTTGAATTTTGTTTTGTTTTGTTTTTTACAATACAAATAAAAAGATGGTCAGTTCTGGATAGTTTGTTGTATATGCAAAATTTAACTAAATCAATTAAAAGTGATTGTTTTTCTGTTCATTTTGACAGTTACGTTTTAATTTCTAGTAATTCTCCTAGTATTCCTCCTTTTGGAGAAAAAGTTTTTAAGTGCATTAACCTAATTGCACTGAACTACTCGCTAGTGTAGTTTTAGTTATCAGTTCACCCCAGTGAGTTTTTCAGTTATCAGTTCACCCCAGTGAACTGATAACTGATTAGTTTTCAGTTGACCCCAGTTATCAGTTCACCCCAGAGAAAATGCTGAAGAAAATGCACTGCTGTAATTAAAGATTTCTGGAGAGATGCTACAGTCCAGAAGCAGCCAATGGCGTGCTGCTCATGGAGTTGTACATTTGCCGATGGTTCAAGTAGTATAAAAGAGCTCCTAATCAGTATTTGATTAATCAGGGCTGCTAGGTTTCTAGGCTAACCATATTGGCAGATGCCAACACAGCTATCAGCATCAATAAGAATGTAGACCTGAAAGTTCTTAATCAGGCATTTCAAAAGCATGTCATCAAGCAAATGGGAGAGCAGTTTAATATTTTGTATAATGCAAAGTTTTTTAATTACCTTGTCAAAGGTAGAAACGAAAAGATACTGATTTTTAAGATATTTATGGCATGACTGTTGTATGAAAATTCAGTCACTATTGGACTGGGAGACAGACACCCTCTCTATTTTTAAGATTAGACTTAAAACTTTCCTTTATGATCAAGCTTATAGTTAGGGCTGGATTAAGTGACCCTGAACCATCCCTTAGTTATGCTGCTATAGGCCTAGGCTGCTGGGGGGTTCTCATAATGCACTGTTTCTTTTCATTCACCTTATTTACTCTGTTTATACTTCACTCTGTATTTAATCATTAATTATTATTAATCTCTGACTCTCTTCCACAGCATGTCTTTTGTTCTGTCTCTCTCGCCTCAGTCCCAACAAGTTGCAGCAGATGACTGCCCCTCCCTGAGCCTGGTTCTGCCGGAGTTTTCTTCCTGTTAAAAGGGAGTTTTTCCTTCCCAATGTCGCCAAATGTTTGCTCATAGGGGGTCATTTTGACAGTTGGGTTTTCTCTGTATTATTGTAGGGTCTTTACCTACAATACAAAGTGCCTTGAGGCGACTGTTTGTTGTGATTTGGCGCTATATAAATAAATTGAATTGAATTGAATTATTGGCAAATAAATTTATTTAGGCTATATAGTCACTTTATGGCGCTAAAAAAAAGCACACGTCCATGGCAGTAATTTAACTTTTTATTATTTATTTCTTGATTACCGAAGGACAATGAAAGCCATTATGTGTGACAACACCATGGCATTATTAAATGTTAAGAAATATAACAATGGCCACATAATCTGTGCTTTATTCACAGAGTAAAATAAAATGTTGCAAAAGGAACTTGTGCATTCTGCCACAATCCAGGAGCAGCATACCACTTTTACTGAGCAGTGTACTTACTGGCTGGCCATTTCAACTTCTACATTGGCCACTTTCAGTCTTGATATGACCACCAAGTTGTGCAGTCAGTCTGTGTATCTGCCACTTAGTTTAAAGACATTATATTTTTACAGTTTAAACTTTAATATTGCATATTGAAATCTTTATCCCTGTGGCATAGAGTGTGACTATACTTTAAAGATGTTCAACCTGAAAAAGAGGCTGTTAATTTAGTGATTAGGAACATCTGAAATCCTCCATTTTCGCTCTCGAATTTGAAAAAAAAAAAAGCTAAGTAGAGTAGTAAGACTTTAGAGGTCAGTTTCTAAAGTAAAACATCTAATGTGGTGGCCACACGCTAATTAAAGCTGTGGTTATATAAGCACTAAACATGCTTCTTTGGTCAACCTTGCTTGGAACACCTTTCTGAGTGGCCTGGAGCTGGAGATATGATCTCTCTACCTGGGTTATAATGCAAATAAATAATTCTCTATTGTGTCAAGGTACTCAGCCGCTGAGCCATCTCTCCCCCCTATATTGCATAGATACAGTGACCCTGTAAGACAGTCCACGAGGTAAATATTTGTAGGTGCAGCTTCTCCTGCAAGAGCATGGAATGGTAGTTGAGTTCAACGAGACATCAAAACCACCGGAGTGTTCACTTGTGTGTTCACCAATGTGACACATCACCACGAGAACTATTTCTTGATACACACACACAGCAATGACATTACCTACTATCAAGGCCCCACCAAGTGCTTAGACCAGCTACCAATTGTTTGGAAGCCATCTAGCTGATATGCTAACATGCCGATCTAACATTATGGAATGACCTCACCCCGGGTCCCCTGTTTGCCCCTAGATCCTGAGGGGCATGGTTGCGGCTTCTTGCCCTGATTACTGAGTACGTTCCATGACAGAGGCGCACACACTCCCATTACTACAAACCACAGCTAGATTGTGTGTATGTGTATGTTTATATGTATGTGTATAGGCGTGAATATGTGTATGTTTGTGTATCTACGTTTCTGTATCTATTTTTCTGTTTTCTCCCCTTTCCTTCTCTCTTTCTTTTTTATCCCTCTTCTTACCCCTTCCTTCCTGCTTGTCAGGCGTGGCATGAATAAATAAAATAAAAATATAAACATTAACAAGAGTAGCCTAAAGAACACTTATAGAGCTGCTCTTGTTAAAGCAAGTATGTTTAGTACACCAGTGCATCAGATCATCATTCTGATTGCGAAAACTGCCAGACATGACAGGCTTAAAAAAAAGAAAAAAAGGAATGACTTCACTCTGAGCCATATTGGGCCTCAGTGGCATGGTCTTCTCAGGCCATCTCTTCCTGCACTCAGCTCAGCAAGTGCTAACCAAATGAACTGATGGACACCACGATCCAGCAGAACCTGATAAAAGTGGATAGGTTAGTCCAAGACACCACTGTGCAGATCTCTGAGAGAGAAGCACCTCACTATAAAGCCCATGAAGTGGCAAGACTCTGTGTAGAATGCACATGCACCCTTGTGGGGTCTCGCCTGCCTGACATTTTGTATGCCTTTTGGATCACATGTTCCAATGCTTTTGCTCACTAGAAAAATGGGTGGGTTTGGACAAAACGTGCCATTGTCTGAGTTGTGCATCAGATCCTGACATAAATACTTGGAAATAAAAGCTGAGATGACAGTGTTCTGTCTCATATTCATCTTTTAATGTAAACCCAAATTATCTTAGTCTACAGCAAAAATAAAACAGTAGCTCACCAGCCTTTACTTTACAATCTTGAGGACGGTGAAGGGGCATAGGTCTATAAACTGACAGGCATGCGACTCAATCTTAGGCACAATCTTAGGCTGAAAGGGCATGCAGTCCTCTCACTTTTTTAACTGACACAATGGCCAACAGGAACGCTGCCTTCAGAGTAAGCCATTTCAGCTCCACTATTTCCAGGGCCTCGAACAACCACTGCCACTTCCAAATCCCATTGAGAGTCAGCTGGTTGCCTTTGATGCAGAGTGACCCTATAAGCCCCCTTAATAAATTGAGCAAAAAGGGTCCAACAGCCCTGTGCCAATTTTTAGGGATGGACACAGGCTGCCTTTATAGCTGCTGCTGTTGCTCTCAGAATTGAGAGAGAATTTTCTGTGGAAACTGGAAGATGTCAGGACATGGAAGTAAAGGAATTTGTCTTACATTACACCATGCTTGGAACACTCCCCAATGATATCAATATGTTGCCCTGGTTTATGGAGCCTGGGTTTCTTGCAGAGGACTCCCCACAAACTGGGACAACCCCATGGTACTGCTCAGCCCATGGGGCCAGGCCCAGAGAATAAGCTCCTGGGTGACTTCCAAGAAGTGGTGCAATTCTCAAGAATCAGATGGTGTGGGATCAGTTTGGAGATACTAAGATGAGATTCACCTCTTCTGCCTGAAATCTCTTCAGGACAGGGTGAAAGAGAGAAAAGGGAAAGAAGGTCCTTATGACACTGATGTGCCTAAGGGAGCACTGTCTCTCCCTATGGCGAAAAAGGGGGGACAATGAGTTGTCTCCCTAAAGGCAAAGAGATCTGCCACAGCCGTTCATTCACTGTCCGTAGATGGTAAGTGGACTGATACTTATGTAGTGGTTTTCTACTCTGAGCATTCAAGATGCTTCTTAAGCCCACTCACACATACATTCATTCACTCATTGACCCCTTGCCTGCTTAAGTACGCTGCCATTACAGTACTGTCTGTTGCACCAGTACATGGTGGTTACTCAGGTTTGGTATAACATACAAAAGAGCTAGATAGACAGCCTGCAGTTCCAAGGTATCAATTTGCTGTATCAGCCTTGGCTTCTGGCACCAACAGTTGACACCCTTGCCCTTGGGCACCGATCCCCAGCCAACCACGGAGGAATTTGATGAAACAACCCAGTGATGAAGAACTGAGTCCAATATGTTGCACCTTCCCACACTGGTCATCTGCCCCCACCAATCTGGAGATTACCAGAACTCTGGTATGCAGGTGCTTCTGCGGGCAGCCCCAGGAGATGGCACTGAACAGCTGAGCCAGTGGAACTATGTGTACTGTGGCTGCCATTAACCCGACAGGAACAGGCATAAACTCCACATCACCCATGCTCCCAACCAGAAATGGGACAAGGACGTCCTGAGGGCAACCTGTCTCACAGATGTTAGGGAGAGGGTTCCCATCTTGGCATTCTGCCATATGTCTAGGAATTCTGTGGTTTGAGAGTTTGAGGTGCAGTCCTAGGTGCTCTAAATGATGTAGGAACCTGGCTACGTCCCTGTAGGACTAGTCCTCTGAGCAAGAACAGACCAGTCAGTTGTCCAACTAATTGCTCTAACTTCTCCTCCACCTGCTTTGTCACTGTGCAGGCTTGACCCAGAGGGTGGTACTCACCCTCTGAGCAGAACAGCAATTTCCACTCCATCCAACACATCTGACATTGGATGTCTCATATCCAGCCTCTCTCGTTCCCTCGGGGAAAGGCAGAGAACTTGACAGTGGGTGGGAATGAACTCACAGTCCGAGAGTAGAGCCCTGTTTACCCCCTCATAGCTGGAATGTGAGGGGATGCAGACTCCACCCCCAGCTGTTCTACCCACACTACACTTTAAGCAGCTTAGCCTGCTGCACCTTCCTAATGAGAGTGACTGGGTGTTTACGAGAGAAAGCTCAAGCCCTCACTTCTCTCACTCTAGCTGGCAGGATAAAACAGTTCACACATGAGGCTATATCCCTGCTGGCATTGCTAGCAGGGTCTGGGCCTAAGCAATGCACAGAATTATTATGGCTATCTTCCATATATTCCGAAACATAAACAAGTGTGGACCACTGGGCTTGACATATTCTGGGAAATGTGCTGATTATGAAACTGAGGGGATATGTGCTTGTGGTGCTAATCACACCTCATACACTTAAAGCCACACAAGCTTGCCTAAGACAACTGTGGGTGTAAGGCCCCTCTCTCTCTCTCTCTCTCGCTGTGTTTTGTTTGTTTGTTTGTTTTTCTTGAATTGAATGTGTGATTGCTCAAGCTATCCCAGACTACAAGATTTTGCAGTTTACTGGCTTTGTACTTCAGCCAGCAATTGCCAGTGCACACGCCACACTTTACTTGCTTTTTATTTATTTATATTTATTTATTTAATTTCCTTTATTTATATTCTTTTGCTCCACCCTGGGAGAATTGGGTGGGCTGAGTGAAAGCAGGTTGGATTCAACTTGGGAAAATGGCTATGCTAGCCAGTTAACCACAAGTCTCTTTATAAACAAACTCTAAAAGAGATGGACAAAAAAAAATCTATGAAATATCATCATTGTAAGGTTTTGGAGAGGCATCATTTAGTTTAATTTGGAATTTTTAAATTATTTTCTAATATGTGTTTAGTGTTTAAGATTTTAAATGGTTTGGCCCCTCCTCCATTGCTTCATTTTATTAATTTTCGCTCAAGAGAATCCATAAAATCTACAAGGATATCTTCAACTAAAGATTGTGGTCCCTTTTGTTATTCTGCTTTTGGACAATCAGCATTTTCTGTGAAAGCCACAACTCAGTTGAATACTCTGCCTAACATCATTAAAAACTGTAGTTCTATCAACAGTTTTAAACACAGACTGAAATATTTGCTGAAAGATTCACTGTAAACACTGATGTTCTTCTGTGTGTGTGTGTGTGTGTGTGTGTGTGTGNGTATGTAACCTGCCAAGGGACTGCTGATGAAAATTAATTTTAAGCTAACTCTGGTACAATATATCAAATGGTAGCATTTATGTTAATATTGTACGTGGTTCCTTTTTAAATAAATTAAAGTAAAGTAAAGTACTTATATAGCCATGGCATCAATTGGTGTGTGGCCACCATAGGTGGTGTTACTTAGAGTATCCAGGTCAGCTGCACTGTGGGGATCATTCCTCATCTATATGGAATATATAGGGTGAAGAGAGTCTCAAAAAGATAGAAAATAGCTCTATCTAGTGGCAGTTCAGAAGACCCAAAACAAGTGCAAAGTCTGTTCATGGTAAAGACTAATGTATTGCCTATAGGGGATATACTCAAAAAGGTGAAACCCTTTATTAGTAATAAAATAAATAATGTTACATGCACTTGCAAAATAAGGAAAAAAACAGCATATTGCTTTTAGTCAGTGGGGTTGCCTAGAAATTATTAAATTATTTCAGTTGCTGCTGTACAGTGAACAATAGTATGACAATTACTTGTAAATGGCTTCATAAACATAATTATATTGATGAGATGTCGTCAACAGGGCTTTACTTTGATATTATCCCCACAGCTTACAAGAGCAATTCAAAGATGTTTGCTTATTAAAAAGGTGACTTTTTGAAAACTCTATTTTTGGTTCAGTATACTTCATTCTTTCCACAGAAAACAGCATAAAACATGTCTCCTTTTTCATATAACACTCAGAAACTGATGCTTCTTAAATATTTGATACATAAACTGTTTACACCCATGTTTGGCAGATAATGCTTGCTTTTTCCCCTGTATTGGTTGATGGTCAACATGTGAGCATGGGAAAAACCACACAGGAACAGAAAAATGACTCCGCAGCTACTGTGGATGAGAAAGCTCACAGGGTAAATTTACCTCTTCTGTAATAAACACTACTGAATATGGATGAATCCTGACTCTAAATATGCTCTTGAGCTGTCTAAAGCTTTTCATTGCACCTTACTATGATTTGTGAATGTTAAATTGTTTTCATGTGGTGTTTGAACAACATATGAACAGCATATAACATAAAATGATGCCAAGTAGTATATGTTGTCTTGTGTGTTTGCTTTCTTTTATTGTCTCAAGAACTTTCAGAAAGCTTGTTGATCACCTGACCACACATTCTCTCCATCCTCCAAGTCCATCTATGTTTCTAATCTCTTTACAAACGTAGGAGCTATTGTTGATTTGAGGAGTAGCAGTTTTCAAAACAAATTCTCAGCAACTTTGAGATGAAGATTTATCAATCAACCCAGCGTTGAACCATGGAGAAGTTGACCTCGCCATCCAGTTAATGATTAACCGCCAGAGATTGCTGACCAGATTGCTGGGTGCAATCAATTGCTTCACAACTGTCATGCAGTAACTACCGTCAGTAATGATGACAAGCCAATTATTTGTTTCGTACTACAAAAGCTAACTGCTCCTTAATAACTTATTTAGCCTTTTTTGTTAAGAGAAGTATAATAGTGTGTCTATAGAATCAGTTTCAGAATGCATTGTCTGAAAACATAATTCAAAATAAGATATCTTCTTCATCCAGCTTATTTCTACTAAGTATAGCTAAGCTATCAATATGATTTTTTTAATTTTCCTATTCCAATTTTTAGATGAGAAATAGTCTTCTACTTTCTAAGCAAAACTCTAATTTAGGCTCTTAAAATGCACTACATGGATCTTTATCCAGCTACAATACTTTAGAAAATAGTAAAAAAAAAAAAAAAACAAACAAACAAAAAAACTTTATAGGTTTACAAATTACAAATACTAGAAAATGGACTCTTCAAATTATTTATTATTGGATAATGGACTGATACTTATGCAGTGCCTGTCTACTCAGTTTGAGCACCCAAAGCACATTCTACTGCAACTCCCATCAGACTAGAGAATCTAGGGATCAATCTAACAACCTTCTGATTGGTGGACAAACTGGGACTGCCACCTCAGCCACAGCAGCCACAATTATTGAGAATTAAATTTAGAAAAAAACATGTCAGTTTCTGAAGAGCAGCTAATAAGACAAAGAAAATGCATCTGTAAGATGGGAAAATCCTATCTGGGACATCTGAAACACCTAATATAATAATATATAAAACCTGGAGCCAGGCCTGGGGAGGGAGCTTGAGGGAAAGCATCTGGTGGCTGGGCATTAGCCCGTGGTGCCTGGCCAGGTGCAGCCCAAGGAGGGGACATGGGCCCACCCTCCTGTATGCCCACCACCCGCAGGAGGTGTTGTAGAAGTCGGGTAGATTGTGTGTCAAGGGCGGAGGCCCTGGCAGACTAAACCCCAACTATGTAGACTAGCTACTGGGACATGGAAAGTCACCTCTCTGGTGGGGAAGGAGCCTGAGCTAGCATGTGAGGTTGAGAGATACCCGCTATATTTAGCTGGGCTCACCTCAACGCATGGCCTGGGTTCTGGAACCAGTCTCCTGGAGATTGGCTGGACTCTGTTCCAGTCCGGAGTTGCCCTCGGTGAGAAGTGGCGAGCTGGGGTGGGTTTTCTTGTATCCCCTCGGCTTGCTGCCTGTACATTGGAGTTTTCACCAGTAGACGAGAGGGTTGCATCCCTGCACCTTCAGGCTGGGGAACAGGTCCTGACTGTTATTTTAGCTTATGCGTCAAATGACAGTTCACCCACCCTTCTTGGTTACAGATAAAAAAATAAAAGACAGGCACAAGATTTAAAAAAAAAAATGCTGCTCGAATCCCAGTTGTAAAACGATAAGTCTTCAGCTGCTTTTTGAGTAAGTCCACTGAGCCCACAGAACATAAACTGATGGGCAGAGAGTTCCAGAGTCTGGGGCCATGATTGCAAAGGCTCTCTCACCTTTAGTTTTTGGTCTACATGTTTAGTGTAAGCTAAAATAGAGGCCCCTCTTCATGACTACTACAAAAATGTGATTTGGGAATTCACAGTTAAAAGTACCAGTGACTCTTTAGGGTTTTTCCAGGTTCAGAATTGGCTTTCAGAGGGTTTAAAGGCATGGCAGCAAATTCACACTTGACAGAAATCTACATGCATTTCCTTGTTATTTGTGACCGTAACTCAATAAATTACACACAAATCCTACACAATAAAACACAGTGAATTGTGGTCCATCTTTGGCATAGATAATTAAAAGCACCACTATTAGTATTATACATATATAATGTGCTTGTATCTTTAATGTTACTTACACGAAGCAGTGTAGCTACTGACAAAAAAACTGCAGCCACATGCGGGCCGCTGTGGCTTTGGAGGTAGAGTGGGTAGTCTACCAATTGGAACGTTTGATCCCCAGATACTCCAGTCTGCATAACCTGGGGCAAGATATTGAACCCTGAGTTGCCCTTGAACAATGCATCTAATAAATGGTAAATGAACTAGTTCTTAAATTGCACTTTACTACTTGAGCACTCAAAGCATTTTATACAACATGCTTCAGTCACCCATTCACACGTGCACTTTTTTTTTCTACACCTAAGCACTTTCTATCTAACATTCACACACACACAGGTCAGTATCTTGCTCAAGGATACTTTGGCATGCAGACAGCAGCAGGGATCTAACCACCTACCTTCCAATTAGTAGATTAAGTGCTCTACGTTCTGAACTTCAGCCATCTAATGTGAGTGTGCGTGAATGTTAGAGAAAGCACTTATATAGGGGAAAAAGTACTTGTATGAATGTGTGTGTGACTGGATGAATAAGGTGTGCAGTAAAAAGCACCTCAAGTGCTCAGTTAGAGTAGGGCATGTAGGAAGATCCTACATGCATGTAGGAAAACTCAGTTTACTAAACACATACTAAATCTAAGATAACACTAAATCAAAACTACTATTGGAGCGTTTGGTTTTTGTTTTGTTTGTTTGTTTGTTTTTTTACTAAAGCTACAGTCTGATTATTAAAGTAGAGAAATTAAAAAAAAAACAGGCTAGGTAATAAATCAGTGTTAGTGACAAAACTGAATTTCTATCTGTGCCACTCTTCTATTGTAATGCTGTATAAATGACAGTTATGTACATTAAAATCACATACAAAGCACACTGGGAGGTAAGTACCTTCTTTATTGCAAGATTTTTTTTATGTTTAGTAGTCAGAAAGAACTACTGGACAGCCTTATAATATTATGTTGCTTGTATGCCATTTCAGAAGGTTACCCAAAACATCAGGACTTGTTTTCCAATGCTAGGAAACCATAAAAATCTATGTATTTTGTTTTAAAATGCAATATAACATGTTAGCTAGTGAGCTTGAGCTGACTTCCAAAAAGGAAAACTAAAAAATGTGAGGTTCAATGTCATTGCAATACATTTTAATTTCTCAAACTGAATGCTCTGTGCTGGCTTACTGATGGCTTCAGGTTGCAGAGAAACAGCAGCAGGGATTGCTGGCAAAAGGTGTTCATGTTGTGTGTTTTTTGGTTTTAAGTTTTAGTTTTTAAACTCATACTACACAAACCACAGCAGCCCTCCCTTATGTAACACTTTGCTCCTCTCATGATGGTTTCTGCAAATGTTGTGTACCTCTCAATAAGAACAATACATGACTCCAACTGTCACCTGTATGGAATATATGTGCATAGAGTTTACTAGATCAGAGAAACTTAATTTGACAATATTAAAACTGTCAGAATCTTGAAGTCCTGTCTGTATCTATTTTTTTGTTGCTAGATGTTACCTCTGAAATGGTCTCATTCTTTCTGCCTTTGATATAATTATAAGACTTATGAGAAAAAGTATTGAAGCAAGGTTCCTCGATCTTTAGTTTCTGTTTAAAAGCAACTGTGAAAATATTTGTCTTCTGTGTTCATGTGACTATACAGAACAAAACTACAGCTGTACCAAAACAAATGACAGTTCAACTATTATATGAAGTCACACACTGTAAACTGTACAAATCCTTCTCCCTGTACTGCTCTGCCCTTTGAAGATGGTATAAACACAAACATCCCACAATGGTGAGTTTCCTTTCAAGTGTCAAACATTTCTTTTTTCAATAAGCATTTGTGGTGTAGTTTACTGTACCTTAGCTCTGAGTGGAAATAAGAGACAACACTGTTTGGTAAATATTCTTACTAACCTACATACCTACAGTAACAAAATATGGAATTTGTACAACTTTCTGTACATAGTGTCTTTACAGTGGTATATAACTGTGTAACCAATGCACATATTAAATCAATGCACATTAAACAAATATGTAGGACTGCTTTTTTGCATTTGCGCAATATTTCTAAAATTAGAAACATCCTTTCTCAGAGTGATGCTGAAAAGCTAATTCATG